>PVJL010000110.1:554212-604443 GCA_004026885.1 Lyroderma lyra | reverse complement strand
TTTCATATGTCTGTTGGCCATTTGTATTTCCTCATGGGAGAAGTGTCTGTTTAGTTCTTCTGCCCACTTTTTAATTGGGTTGTTTGTTTTTTTGTTGTTAAGTCTTATTAGTTCTTTATATATTTTAGATATTAGACCCTTATCTGATGCGTTATTTGCAAATATTTTCTCCCATTCAGTTGGCTGTCTCTTTGCCTTAATATAGGTTGTTACTTAGGCTTTTGATTTGTAGTATAGTCCTTCAAAATTATGTCATTGGTTACCACTTTCTTCCTTACGTTATGTTACATTGGTTAAGATATTATAGTTTTTCTAGATATACCCTCAATATTTCTACCATTTTGCTCAATTTTTCTTTCTCTTTGAATCTCAGAGAATTTTTTAGCTAGTCTTCTAATGAACTCATTCAGTTTTCTGCAGTGAGCATTGCTGACTCCATTTGTTTTGCAAAAACAGTTTTATTGTTTTTCTAAAACCCAGTACCTTATAATATAAACAGTACAGAAACATCCATTTTGTTTAGTACTTTTATGGTTATCTTTTTTTTTCCTTTTGGAGGGGAGGGTCTGGGAGAGGAGGGGAGGGAAAGAAGGGGTGGGGAACCAAGAAGACAGAAGAGAGAGGAGCTGGCCGACTTTTATGGTGTTATCTTATTCTCAAACCCTTCTTTCTTTTTCAAGGGTATGATATTTTCAATGTCATTGAGAATACATACTGTATAATTTATAAAAGTCATGAAAATTTTTAATAGTATTTTACTGGTAAATGAGTAATCTGATTCCTAAGTTTAGTGCCCTTAATTTCATCTATGCAAATACTCATACACCTGATTATGTTTTTTCCACTGTCTTTATCTACATAAAGGCTTGCTTATTTTTCCATTGTTAGAAATTGAGCTAAGATTATACCAGTAAAAGTATTGGTCCCTGTTCAGATCTTTCTGGTTGAGATGAAGGGAGCTAGGAGTTTATGCTTCCTGAAATTTTGCTTTGCCATATTAGCAGAAGGAATTACTGTCAGAAATGTTGACATGACTGGGAGCTTCCAGTCTCTCCTAAGGACTCCTTCTTGTGTTGATGGTGACATGATCTTACAGGATTGATAGGAAGACTAAATAAGTTAATTCATGTTATGTGCTAGGCACTCACAAAACCCTGGGTACAGAGTAGGTGCTCTAGAGAAGGGAGCCATTCTCACTGATATGTATGGTATGAAAACATGGAGCAGGGTAGGAGGGCCAACCAGTGATGTTCCACAGTGAGCATGGTGGCTTTGTTCAACTGCAGTTACTTTTCCTACCTTTTAGTGAAAGCTCGAGATCCTTCAGTGCCTGGCACGTATCAGGCACTGGGTAAATATTGTTAGAACAAATTCTTTGGTGCCAGCAGCATCTGGTTCTCTAGCATCCTGTCACTGTGTAGACATGAGCTTTTACAGAGTGTATGAGAGTAGCCTTAGCCACTTCCACTGCTCATGCCTTATCTACTATGTTCATCGAATGAAAAATCTGTGGGGAATGCCTTGGGCATGGAAGAAATGATTAGAAACCAAATTATTTTCCACTAGGTGTTAATATTTTATGATCACCTGATGGTCCTTCACTTAAGACTTTTTTCTGTAAATGCTGTTGGTTGGTGGAATCTATGAAAGCCCCATCCCAGAATAAGTGGCTGCAAGCATTCTCCCTATGGCATTAAACATCTGCTAAAAGTAACAAATGAAGCGCTCTTTCCCTGAGAAACACAGCTTAGAATATTTAGCCTGTCCAAAGTAAAATATGCTCAGAGAGCTCTTTGAAAAGTGCTATACAAAAACGTCCTTAGGGTATTCTTTGATATGGTTTGGTATTTGGGGAAGGAAAAGAGAAATCCATCTATGTATCTGTTGTGTTGTTGAGTAAAAGTTCTGTGTTGAAGGCTGATTGTCTTCTGTCTCTGCCTTTGGGAAAGTATGAGAGGCAGTGTGATGTATGTGGGGGGAATGTGTTATTAGTTCTGGGGCCACACAGATAGGTTCACAACCCAGCTCTGCTGCGAAGTATTAATATCTGTGTTACCATTGGCAAGTTTTCTAAATTGCTCTGTGCCTCAGTTTACTCATCTGCAAAATAGGCACAATAATAACACCTGCTTCTTAGAGTTGTGAGAATTAAATGAGCTAGTCCACGTGAAAAACAGTGCCTTATGTATAATAAGCACTTACTGAATGTTTGATTGTGTTTCAGACCTGCAGAGATCATGTGGCTGGTACTTTGTCCTTTCTTCACTGTTTAGGTTTTCAGTGTTGTTTTTTATACCTCCCTTTGTAGAGGCAGTTTTGCCTGGTGTTCTAGAGCTCAGAATCTGCAGTCAGATAGATATATTATATATCTGGAGTCAACTCCATGAGTTACTAGTTGTGTTGCCTTCGACAGTTTTTGCACCTCTTAGAACACCAGTTTCCCCATTTATAAAGGGGTTAAATAAAAGTAGTACCTATGTCACTGGGTTGTGCTGAGACTGAGTTATTTTCAGAAACTTTTGATACATGTTATTATCTTTTTATTTTCTAGAAAGGTATTACTAATATTGACTCTCATTACCAACATTGTAGAATTCTGATTTCATTAAACATTGAGTATTACTATTAAGTTTTTGTGTGGATGTAGGTTTTCATTTCTCTAGGGTATATACCCAGGAGTGGAATTGCTTGGTCATGTGCTAATTCTGTACTTAACTTTTTGAGGAACTGCCAGACTGTTTCCCACAGCATGCCCATTATTTTTAAATTGGGATATACATGCTTTTCTTACAGTCTTGTATCTTTTCATGTTAGGAATTTCAGATCTTTGTCAGAATTATTGAAAACATTTAATCTGTTTGTTTTTTAATAATTGTTTTACAACTTTTATGAAGTTAAATCTATTACTTGTGTCTTCTGTCATTTCTTCTATTACTTTTAAACTTGGAAACCTGCCACCAGGATTAGATGAATGTTAGTTGCATGCAGAGAGTGATATGGACAAGCTTATAGAGACTTCACCTGACTCACCTTGCATTGAGCTTCTGGACTGAGAGCCCTTGACACCAGACCAGAAAAACAGCAAAGAAGCCTATTTATTATGCTGTGTGAAAAGATGCCCATCCCCCTGCTTCCCCCTACCCCCCAGTACCAAGGCCAGCGTCTCCCAGGCCAGGTGCTTCCTCAGGATGGAAGTGGCTGGGGATAGGCCTTGCCCCTGGACCCCTTTTTAAGTTGCTTGTTTTGTTTTCATGGGAGAAGTTGTCAGTTAAATAAATCCCCAGAGCTTTCCTGTAACCAGGGTGGGTGCTAATACCACACTAGTTCCTGGTGGGGCCTCACTTTGCTTAAGAGTACCCCCCACTTGCCCTGCTGTCCCCACTCCTACATGTTGTTTCCACCAGAAAGAATCTGGAATCTGCCCCAGCCTTTTCCCTCAGAACCCAGGGCTGGCTGCTTGTTGCCTCACTTCTCAAAACCTAGTTAGAGAATTGAGGTCTACATGGGATGTTGCTCCCACTACTTTATTTTATTCAAGGGGATCAAAATAGTCTTCTGACCATGCCAAAATTATCTCTACTTCACTGCAAAGATGAAAATGAAAATCTACCATCAGACCCTAAAGGCAGATGGCATGCCTTTTTTTTTTTTTTTTTTTTTTTTTTTTTTTTTTTTTTTTTTTTTTTTTTTTTTTTTTTTTTTTTTTTTTTTTTTTTTTTTTAAATCTATTTCTGAAGGAAAATAGTCGTAACAATGGTTTTTGGACAATTCCTTGTTACCAGACTGACACTTTGCCCTATTTCTCATCCTCTGGAGATAAGAACTGGGAAAATATTAAGGAATCATGTATGCAATATTCATTTAGTTTTTCTTGGTATATAATTGGCATGGAATTAGTTCAGTCATATTGTATGAGGAGCTAAATTGGTCCTATTCTGTGTTGTTAAACAGTTGACCCAGCTCCATTTATTTACTAAACTTTTTTCTCACTGATGACTCCTACAGTATACAAGGTTGGACATCCTGGAAAAAGTGCTACATACCTCATTGCTGAATATCACTGTGGTCACCTTCGAAGTGCTCCCCTTAAGAAGCCATGCACCATGATGCTGGAAGCTAGTCCACCCTTCACAGCAGTTTTGGAACTCTTTTTTTTGGAATGGACATCAGAGCTGTCATCACCTCCAAAATCTGACAATTAAGTTCACGAATTTGCCACTGTGACTAGGCTCTGGCGTCGCGGTGCATGACTTCCCAAGGGGAGTACTTCGAAGGTGACCATGGTGATATTCAACAATCAGGTATGTAGCACTTTTTCCAGGATGAGTTCATGAAATTAATTGTCCAACCTCATATATCAAAGACCATTTATACTGGCATCTCACTATAGAACTGTATACTAGCAAGCTTCAAATCACTGTATTCTTTTTCATAGCTCTGTCAGTTTGCATGCCATCAACATACCCTTTTATTCATTATAAATATTTTAATATTGATAATGCTCATCTCTTTTAATTATTCTCATAGTAAAAGATTTTATTTCCTATTCTTCCATTGGGATAAGGATTGGAATTGCATCATGCTTAAAATTTAATTTGGGGATATTTTGATACTTTTTTCTCTTTAGTCTTTCCCTCTGGAATAGGAGGCCTAGCTCCATTGTTCCAAATCTCTTTTTATATCTCCCAGAATGGTTTTACAGTTGTCTTTATATAGGTCATGGATATTTCTTGTTAAGGCTGTTCTTAGGTATAATATGGCTTTTGAGGCTACTGTGCAAAGAATGTTTTAAAATCATATTTTATAGTGACTATATATGAAAGTGATTTTTATATACAGCAGGTCCTTGAATAATGTTGCTTTGTTCAACATTGTTTTGCTATAACATTGAACTTAACCTCCTGTTTGTATCAATTAGCTTATGCTGAAATTGTTTTTTTATATGCTATTTTGCTTAAAGTTGCAGAATCTATCAATATGTTAAATGAGGACTTACCATACTCTATATAGTAAAAGCTTGTTTTTCTTAAATGCTTGTATTTCACACAATTTTAAAAAACATATTAAATTATACTGTATTTAAAGTGTATTTTTTTTGTCTTGTCCTTTTCAGTATTTATCATTTGTTCCTTTTAGAACTCATATGTCTTTATGTTTTCCTGGGTGCCCTAATTTGTTTTTAACACTCCTTTCTCACTTGATACCTCCTTCTCTATTTTGTATTTTTCCCTAGTTTTTAACACTCTGACATATTATATAGTTCCTTTTTAAAAAAAGAAACCCTTTTTTTAAACTTAAATAAGTATTTCATTTTAGCAGTGGAATGTAAGCTCCCTGAGGGTAGGAATTTTTGTTAATCTTCATCACTTTATTCCTACGTCTGGCACACGGCATTATGTTTCAGTAAATATTTATTAATGAATGAATCTGCATTATTTTGAAACTCCAGATTATCATTAATCTGAGCTCAAAGGTCTAAAAATTTTACAGTGGCTCTGTGTCCCTTTACTTTTACTTTGTTTTATTCTTTCTGACTAGAAGATCCTAGTCTTCGTTGAAGATGATGATGGAAACACAGTAGGTTTTGAGTGGTACAGCTGATTCTTGTTAATTTGCAGTGCTTGATAATCACAGTAGTTAGGTTCTTTTAAAGTTTCTGTGAACATGGATTTATTCAATAATGAACATTTCCCTAGGGGAAGCAGGGTTTTATTCTTGAGCTGCTGGTGACATTTTTGCCAACTGATCAGTACATAACCTCGTTTCATGTGTGTTTCTCTGTTCAAGGACACTGTATATAATACATATTGTTGATTCATTAACACTGAACTCATGCCTGAAGAAAGCTCATCTAACACACCTGTTTTTTCCATAAGGCACATCACAGCCTTCTTGCTCTTGAGGACACTAGGTAGCATTAAACACTGTGCCTGGCGGCTTTTTAAAACAGTGAAATCACCAACAAAAAGCACAAAAATGTGAGAAACATGGCACTAAATAGATCACAAGAAGGACAATTGTTATAGTATGAGAGCTGAAACAAGAAGGCAGGTGTCCCCTTTTTAACCTGGGAACACATGTGTATTGGAGGACTCACATTTTTTCCTGCTCTTTGCATGTTCTTGAATAATCACGAAATCCCCTGGGTATTGATTTTGGGGATTAGAAATAAATTTTAGCGAGTAGGCAAATTTGCAAATACAGAATCTGCAAGTAGTGAGGAGGATCAAATGTAGTTCCATCTGGTATGATTGTAGCATATTTTGCAAGTGGTGGGGTGGCCTTCCCTGTATTACTTCGTGGTCAGAAATGACAATACGAACAGCTCGGTACTTGTGAGCTCCTTTTGGGTCTTAGCATTGCCTATTGTTTTGACTGAAGTTTTATTCTAATTCTCCTGCCTTTGGTTCATCCCTTTGGAGCCCAAGCTCACTACCTTGCACAGTTACATTCTTCATCGGGTACTACATTTCTTTTTCCCTTTCTTGGGATCGTTTGCACTGCATAGTCAGAATTTTGCTCTTGAGGCTCCTCTGAAGTTCCTTTGAAATGTCTTTCTTAGCATCCTTGGACAATAGATGTAGCCCTTTGAATCTCAAAATATTTTGAGTCTGCTTTCCTAAAGTTGGGTTCTGAAGCCTCTGCACACATCTAAAGGTTTATCTGTGGGTTTTATTTTTATTATTATTATTATTTTTTTTATATGTGGGTAGTTCCCTGGCTGGCGCAGCATTGACAGCGCCGAAGCCTAGCCACTACACCACCAGGGAACTCCCTACCTGTGGGTTTTAAAAAGTAATGTCACCCTGGCCCTGCCCCATTCCAGCTCAGTCAACAATCACAAGGAGTGTAGTCTATGTATAGTCATGTTTAAAAAGTTCCACAAGTGATTCTGATGTGTGGTGGGGAGGGAGTTGAAAGCCAATTATATTGAACGCTATGGTAGAGATGACAATAATTAAAATAATAATTATCAAAACTACCACCATTAATATTTACGGTACCTTTACTAGGTGTTAGGCTCTTATTAAGCTCTTGGTGTGTTTTAATCTTCACAATGCTTGGACATAGAGACTTTGATAAGCCCAGCTCTACAGGTGAGAAAACAGAATCTCACAGTGTTTAAGTAACTTTTCCAAAGTCACAGCTCCTAGGCAAAGGATTGGAATTATGATTTCTACGATTTCATGTTCTATGATTTCAAGACTACACCCTGGATGATTAGTCACCTCCGTACTTTCTTGCTCTCATTTTATTCTTGCATTCTAGATGCAATACCCAGTGTTGTAGGTAGTGACCTATTTAGTTTATAAGATTTTTATCCTCCCACCAATAATAGAAGCCTAGGTGAGAAGATGCTTGCAAGGAATTCAACTGTTTGACACTGTTTTTAGCATACCAGAGACAACACACTTTCTTGGGTATATCGCAGGATGCTTTGTTAAGGGCAGTTGCTGTTGACATTAAGTTCTTGCCTAGCTTATGTGGGCCTTGCCTGTACAATAGGTAAATGCATTACCAAATTGGATCATATTGTAATTGCACAAGGGCAGCCTGCTATTTTTAAAGGAGTCCTATAGTAAACCACTTTTGTGAATAGTGACACTCAGTGTATAAATCTAGATTTTCACCTTTTCCTTAAAATGAAATAGGCCTTCAGGTTGGAGCACTAATCTCTAAAAGAGTCTTTGTGCCTCTACCTTAATTTACCTGAAGACAGTAATGTCTAAGAATTCTAATAACTCTAGTAATTTTGAAACAGTCTGAGTCAGATTTTTTAGAATTTAGGGCAGGACCTCAAAGAAAAATAATATAGTTCAAGATTTTCCCCACATGTTTCAGAGAATCTTAGAATTCCCCCATTTAGTGTCCTGATCTTAGGCAAACTTTGGTAAATGTGGTTAGACTTGAAGTGGTTTGTGCTATCCCTGAATTTGTTACTATTATAAGTTTGTGTGTTTATTTTTTTTTAGTGCAGCTCTTCTTATGCAGCTGCATGTTTATAGCATGTATTTGCTTCCAGATCCTGTCTCGCACTCCTCAGCATGGTCTGTTTTGCTACCTTCAAGGGGAGGGTAGTTGCAACTCCCTCTTATCCACATAAGCAGCAAAGACCATCCAAAACAAAAAGGCACAATTGGATTGCTGCACTCCTGACCACCGTCACAAAAGTACTCCAATATTTATAGTGATTATAATTTACTATTTTTCCCGGCCATTCTTTTAGCATGTTATTTTAAAATGAGATAATATTCAATTGGTATATAGGTCATGACTCTAATCAACAGTTAAAATCATTCAGTTACCTGAGAGTACACATTAGGGCTTGCCAAAAAAAACACGAAAAACAAAAGAACACATTGCTTACGACTAAACTTGCTATTGAACAAAGATTACATAACAGTTTTTAAAACTCTCCTTCTTGTATTTTAAAATTTTATTGCAAGGTATTTTCCATATGAATTTAAATAAAATCTTGGTAGCTGGGATTGGAATGGTATTTAATTTATTATTAAACTTGGGAAGAACTAACTTATTTATAATAGATCAGTTGGCTTTTCTAATATGCCTACATCTCATTTATATTCTTCAGTGATTTTTGTTTTGTTTTGTTTTCTTCATGTGGATTTTACATATTTCTTGTTACATTTTGCCCCTAGGAGAATTGATTTTTTTCCATTTTTTTGTTATTAAGTACGTCTTTTTGTATTATACTTTCTGTTTATTAATTTTTAGGGTAAATTGTTGGTTACTGAATACTTATTTTATAACCGGCCATGTTTCTGACTCTCTTATTAGTTATTACAGTCTTCTGCTTAATTCTCTTATGTTTTTAACTTTAATTTTATCTTCAGCAAATAATGGTCAATTTCTGTCCTTCCTGATAATGCAAGCTCTTAAATCTTTTACTCAATTTGTTTACCATTATTAAATTTTTAAAAATTTTTCTAGCAGTGTTCAATACTAGCTGTGATAGGATCCTGACTCATGATTTTAATGAGAATATCTGTATTCTGTCACCTTATGTTTGATGTTGGCTGGTAATTTAAGGTTAGGAATGTTGTTCTGGTCCTAGTTTGCTATTTTCAAAAAATAGGGAATGTTATCAGATGCCTCTTAAAAATTATTGAAATCATGTGATTTTTTTTTTTTACACTAATGGCTATGATTATATTAATTTATTAATTTTTTTCTGGAACAAATCCTTGCTGATAGAAGTATGTTTTCCTTTATTATTCTAGTAGATTTCTAAAATATTTTATTTATAGTTTTTTTGATATAATTCCTGAGTGAAACTGGGCTACGGTTTGAGAGAGACAGAGAGAGGGAGGGAGAGATATTTTTCTGTCAAGGTCACTAAATGTCATACAATGAGTGGATAAATTTCCTTTTTTACTGTGGCTAGAGTATTTTATAAAGCTTCAGAGAGCATTGTTTAGCAACTTCTTCAAATTCATCCATAGCTTTTGCTTAATTTGATGTTCTTAGTCCTTATTAAGTTGTGTTCATTTGTATTTATTCAGGAAATCCTGTATCTCATCGAGAATTTTCAGATTTATAAAGCTTTGAATAATTTCCCCTAGTTTTTGAATTGCTGCTATATTTTTTGTTAAATACTTTTTTTCCCATTCTTTACTGTGTCTCTGTGGTTTTTCATTCTCTTTAATTAGACTAGATAGAGATTTACCTGTTGGTGGTAATTTTTTTACTAGTAGTGTTTTTCAGAGAACCGACTCTTGAATTCTACTGCTGCTTAATTTTTAATGAATTCATTTCTGCTTTTAATCTTATTAATACTTTGATTCTGCTTTTCTTAGATTTATTTTTCTGAGATTTTATTTTAGAGAGGAAGTTATCTAACTTCTTGAATTGGATTGTTGCTGCATTTAGTTTTATACTTTATTATTTAATAAAATCATTTAATAATTTTCTTATGATTATAGTTTTGGCCATATCTTTATTCTAGATTATATATCATATTATTATTATTGCTATTTTATAATTAACTTATAATTTTATTTCTTTACCAGTTTACCCAAGAATTATTTAAGGGTTTTCTAAATGGCCAAGGTTTTGTTTATATGTTTGTGATTTCTTTACAATTCTGTGATGAATAGTTTGTGTTTTTCTGTATCTAAAATTATTCTCTTAGGATGGGTTTCTAGAAGCAGGATTAGCCAGTCAAAGGGTAAGAATATTTTCCAGGCTTTAGATATCTATTGCCAGATTCTTGATGGGTCCTTTTGGTCATCGAGGACAGCTATGCCTTTTCTTAGTTGTAGGTGTTAAAAGTCGTTTCCCACACTTGCCAGTTCTCTAGACAAACAGTGAAGTGCTGAGTATGGGCCCTTGGTTCCTACTGCTTTATCCTCTTCTTGAGGAGGACTGTGGGATGAGGGACATTGGCAAGCCCTTCCTATCCATCCTCACACAGATCTGAGATGCCCTGACACCTTGGTAGATTAAATGGAAGAATTTGGTTACCTTTGCGCTTCAAATGCAGGCAGGTTCCGCACATCCCTGCTGACACATAGAAGTGTACTGATGCTAGCTGAGCAACCAGGATATCTCAGATGTTTTACACTTTTTGCCATCTTAAAATACATCTGCGCATTCCATAGAATGTGGATGAGGAAACTGAGACTATGAGAAGAAGGGAAGTGAGGACTGAAGTGTGAGGCTGGCAGCCAGTGAGAGTTTAAGCCCCTTACTAACCAACCTCTTCTCCCGCTCAGTAAAAGTGCAGGTTTTGTTGGTGGGCCACTGCCCACAGTCAGGAGTGAAGTTCTGAGGCTACTTCTCCTGAGAAGTCACATGGGCTTCTCACCCAACCAGCAGTGTCTACCTTTTCATCTGAGACCCTGCTCTTCCCTGCTGTATGAGGGTCCCCCAGGAGCCCTTTAATTGCCCAGTTCAGTAATGTTTGGGAGGAAAGAGGCTACATCTCATCACACTGCCAAATGAGCTTTGAAACATCAACATAGTAATTTATTGAGTTCTACTATGCCACATCTCCACGTGGTTCCCCTGCTGAGTCCCCTTGAAGGAGGGCTGTTATCTCCATTGTACAGATCAGGGAAGTAAGGCTTAGAATGACTAATTGGCTTGTCCAAAGTTATGAATACATCACAGACATCCCATGGAGACACACTTGGGCTTACACTCTTGGTCATATCAGGCCACCGTTTATGGATTATGATGGATGTGGCGGCTTTCAGATTCTGGCTTATTTCCCAAACTACACAAAGTTTCTCTGCAAAAAATCCTCTTCTCTAATGGTGGCATCTCCTAACTTCTGATATTGGAGTGGCCTTTGCTCCTGGCTTAACCTTCATTTGTCCCGAATCCTAGACTTTTGTCCACATGGCCCTCAGAAAGCCATATAGTCTAAATATTTCCCTTGGACTCTGCTCATATTGGTTGCAGCTCCTCTTCCCAGGTGGACCTGTGATAATAGTCACCTCCTTGCTGGCATATCACAAATTGGCAAGGATTGCTTACAGTTTGTGTCTAACCAAGCCGCACTTCAGTGGTGAGAGCTTGTAGTTGCATGTTGGAGACGAGGATGGTCTTTTTCCTGTAAAATAGGGATAAAAACTGCACTTGACTCAAAGGATTATTGTGAAGATTATTTATAAGATGAGGTATAAGGCATGCTTCCATTATCATTATCCCATGATAATCCATGCTCCCAGTGTCTCCTACATATGTTCATCCCAGAAATCTGGTTATGTACCCTGGCTTTTGACAAAGTGGATTATATATTTTGGAAACAAATCCTTTGTCAGAAATATATATTCTACATATCTTCTCATCACCTATGGATCACCTTTTTGTTTTCTTAATTGTGTCTTTTGATAAGTAGAAGTTCTTGATTTTAATTGTCTAGTTTATCATTCTTTTTATTTTATATTGTTCCTTTTTGTGTTTTGGGTCCTAGTGTAAGAAATTTTTGTACTTGAAGGTCATGAAGATATTCTCCTATGCTATCTTATAGACAATTCATTGTTTTACCTATTGCATTTAGATAGATGATGGATCTGGAATTGATTATTTTGTATATGGTGTGAGATTGGGGTCAAATTTTTTTTTTTTTTGGTTGGCTCCCTGACCGGGAAGTGAACCCAGGCCATGGTGGTGAGAGCGCCAAAACCTAGCCACTAGACCACCAGGGAACCCCTAATATTTTTTTAAAAAAATTTCAATTTTTTTAATTGAGATTTCATCAAGACTCTTGGCTTTATTTATTTATTTATTTATTAACTATTTTCAGATAACATTGGTTAGTAAATTATATAGGTTTCAAGTGTACAGTTTTATAATACATCATGTATATATTGCATTGTGTATTCACCACTCAAAGTTACTTCTCCTTCCATTACCACATATTTGACCCCTTTTACCCTTTTCTACTACCCCTTCTACCCCCTTACACACTGGTAACCACTAAACTAGTATCTGTATCTATGAGTTTTTGTTTGTCTTGTTGATTTGTTGCATTCAGTTTTATTTACCACATATGAGTGAATCATGGTTCTCGACTTTTTCTGTTAGGTCTTTTCCTGACTTATTTCACTTAAGTATAATAATCTCAAGATTCATTCATGTTGTTGCAAAAGGGAATATTTCATATTTTCTTATGGCTAAGTTATATCCCATTGTATATATGTACCACATCTTCTTTATCCAATTATTCATCAAAGGACACTTTGGCTGTTTCCATGTCATGGCCACCATGAATAACGCTCCAGTGAACATGTGGGTACATATATCTTACCACCTGAATCTGCCCAATCTTGTCTGATCTTGGAAGCTAAGCAGGGTCAGTCCTGGCTAGTACATGCATGAGAATCCACTATTTCTTGGAAAGGTCATTCTTTCCTTATTGCAATGTTTCCTTTATAATAAATTGATCGACCATATATGTGTGGTTCTGTTTCTTTGACTAATTAAAGACTAATTTAAATGAGAATTTTACCACTACCTAGACCTTAGAAAACATTGACTCCATTTACCCACTACTTGTTTTTGTTAATGTTTTCATGTTTTTAAAGTCTACATTTATTTTAAAGACTATGTGCCATTATTATTGTTTTGTACAATGAATATTAATTATATTTACTCACATGTTTGTTCTTTCTGTGAATTTCCATTATTTCTTGCATTTCTAAATTCCAGTATGGAAGAATTTTTCTTCTTCCTAAAGCATTTTTTAAAAAATTCTGTTGGTAACAATGGTATGCTCCTGAGAGCTAATTATGCACATTTCTTTCTAACTCTACATTCAGTGATATCATACTGGAAGCTTAAAATCAACAGTTTAGCGCTTACCAGAGGATAAGGGGGGTGATAGAAGAGGGTAGAGGGGATCAAATACATGGTGATGGCAGGAGAACTGGCTCTGGGTGGTGAACACTCAATGTAATATATAGATGATGTATTATAGAAATTACACTTGAAACCTATGAGGTTATAATTTTACTAACAATGTCACTCCTATTATTTTAATAAAAATAAAAAAATCAGCCTTGGTTCAGTTGACCAGATATCCCATTTCAAGTGGAACAGAAAACAATAGTACTGTCTTGTTTCAAACAGTACACGTAGTCAGCCTAGTCTCACTGGGCTAAATTCAGGGTGTCAGTAGATTGGCCACACATGTACCGTTTCAAATGGGACAGTACTGTTGTTTTCTGTCCCTTTTAAAATGGGATGTGTGGTCAGCCTAGCCATGGTAGGAGTATTTATATCACAGAAATTGGAAACTACATATCAGTACTTTTGTTTTTTAAAGCCAGTTGTTAAACATTTACTAGCACATCACAGGTTGGTGGCAAAGCCTCTCAGTTGTTGTGCATCTAAAGTGTCTTTATTTTACTTCACTTTAGAAGGGAATTTCATTAGGATAAGGCATTCTAAGTGGCATTTATTTTCTCTCAGCTCTTTTATTGATTTTATTGCAAACTCAGCTCTTAGTTTCATTGTTGCTTTATTTTTAAAAAAGAGATAATGTGACTTTTTTCCTCATCGGTTCACTTTTGAGAATTTGTCTTTAGTTTTCTGAAGTTTTACTATGGTGCTTCTAGGTGCCATTTTCTCTTTGTTTTCTCTGCTTGGAATCTTTGTGACTTGATGTTCTCTTTATTTTTAGAAGATTCTTGGTGATCATTTCCTCATATAATGCTTCTACTTAATTCTTTCTCTCTTCCTCTTCTGGGGCTCCCCATCATACATATTTAGACTTTACCAATGTTGTCCATGCCTACTATGTTCTTTTGTGTATTTCTACCTGTTTTTGCTCCTTATTTCTATCTGAATATTTTCTTATAACTTATCTTTCACTTTACCGATTCTGTGTTTTATAGGCTGTTAAATTTATTTATTGAGTTCTTGATTTCAGTTATTCCATTTTTCAGTTTTAGATTAATTCTCTAGTTGAGTTCTCCATGGTTATCTATTTTGCAGATACTTTAAAAGCTGTATTTGATAACCTCAGTATTTATATTCCTTGTGGATCTAATTTGGGTCCCATTTCTTGATGTGTCTGGTAAATTTTGATTGAATGCTGGACATTTATTCAGGTCATGGATGATATTTCTTTCTTGCAAAGAGGATTCATCCAATCTTCTCCTGAGAGAATGTACTCTGTCCTCCTGTCAGGCAGAGAAGAGGCAGATCACCTCAATTTGATCAGAAACTGAGGATGGTTTGCTGCCTTTATAAAGCTTGGAGGCTTCTGGTTGTCTCCCTCTCTCTAACTGAGAACGTTGGCATTTATTTTTGCTTTGGTAGATCCTGAACGCCAAACATAATTTCCCTAGCATCCCAGGCCTCCTGAAAGTTAAGTTCAGCTATTGCACCTCTTTTTGCTCAGCACATTAGTCTCTTATTTTATTTGATTAAGAATTATCAAATCATTTGAAGGGAAAGCAGGTGACAAGGTACAGGCATGCTTCTTTCTTTCTGCCTTCCTTCTACCCCAACTTTGGATCCTCAAGTCTTAATTGGACCTTCAAGCCCTTGCTGGGTACTAACCACAATTTTCATCTTCCCAGGCCTATAAGACTGTAGAAACCCCCCTTAGCTTCATGTACTGTTATTGCTTTTTGTGTTTCTGCCAAGCTTTTCAGCATCTCACCCCACCCATCGAAGAGCTGGTAAATAACCCAAGGGGTGTACTGGAATATTAGGCATACCTCCATGGTTTGTTTTTTTTTTTTCTCTGAGATTTTGGTACTTAAATTCTGGCTGCATAGATAGCTCTTGACTGTCTCAGAACAGGTGATGTATTTTAGCAGCTTTCCTAGCTGTTTTTGGCAGGAACATTGGTTTCCTAAAAGTTGTTCTGTGTTGGCTGGAATAGAAGTCTAAAGTTTTTGTTTTTGGTTTTGTTTTTCTTGCATTGTCTGTGTTGGTTTTGGAACTGGAATTATGCTTGCTACAAAATAGACTGGAAGATTCCCATATTTTCTTTTGTTTAAAAATCTTAACTTTCTTGACTAGCTTTTAGATTATCCTTTGAAAGTTTGAAATAATTTATTAGGGGGTTCCCTGGTGGTATAGTGGCTAGGCTTCAGTGATCTCAACACTGTGCCCTGGGTTCGATTCCCAGCTAGGGAACCACCAAAAAAAAAAAAAAAGAATTTATTAATAAAATTATTTGGGCATGACGTATCCTCCCTTCTCTTTAGTTCTTCATTGCCAGCTTTTCCTAATTTCTTTCCTGGTTATTAGTTTAGTCAGGTCTTTTGAAAATTGATGTTTCTTTGTTTGTTTTAATACAATCATCAGTTTCCAGTTTATTGCTTGCAGAGAGAATATAATAGTTTAAGATCGCTCTGTGTTTATAGCCTCTTTCTTAAAGCCAGTGTTTTAGGTTTTGAACACGCGCTCTCTCTGGTTTGCTACAGATTTATCTTTTTATCAGTCTTCTTTAAAAGCACTGATTGTCAGATTTTGTGTGTGTGTGTGTGTGTGTGTGTGTGTGTGAGTGTGTGTGTGTGAGAGGGTAGTTCCCTGGCTGGGAATTGAACTCAGGCCGCAGCCTTGACAGCGCCAGTGCCGAGGCCTTAAGCCACTACACCACCAGGGAACTCCCTAGATTTCTTTTTGATCCAGTCTACCCATTTTACTTTTTATTTCTCCTCTTTTTGTACTTAAAAATTAATCTCTTTCTCTTGCTTTATGTTGTTTTTTTCCCCCAGCTCTTTGTATAGAGTACTTAACATATTTTCATTCTTTCTTATTTAAAAAATTTCATGTAAAGTTAATTTTTTTTTCCCTCTGAACTCAGCTTTGTCTGAGTCCTTTAAATTTTGGTATGTGTTGGAGCTGCTACCATTATTTTATATGTAGCTCATAATTTGGATTAGTTTCCTTAGCCAAGACTTAATTGTTGGGGTGTTGTGACTTTTTGTTTGTTTTTTAGCTCTTGATTTTGCTTTGTATTGCCTTTATGGACAGAGGTTAATTTCTTGGTTTTGGTATTGAGTATTTCTTGTGGACTAGTACTTCTTCAATTTTTTGTAAAAAATTTGTTCTGTGGACATGCATTAATATAAAGACTATGTTTTGCATTTATTATTGTGAAAGACCTAAGACTACTATAGGAAGCTCACCAATTGCTGTATGTATTTTCAATAATTTATTTACTTTTTAAACAATTAATCAATAACTTGCACTAAATAAGACACTGCTGGCTATTTAATAGAGTTTTAATTTTTTAATTATAAAACAATATGATTAGTGGAGCAAATTTGGAAAATAAAAGTACAAATAATAAATACGAGTAACCCATAATTATTCTCCACTCTTAATATTTTGTTCAAGTTTACATGGAGGTATTTTGCATATGTTTTTTATTTAGACACAACTGGAACCACATTGTATATACAGCTTTATATCTACTTTATATCTTAAGCCTATATTCTTATAGCTTAAATGTTCTTTATGTATAGAGAGAACATACCATTAGCTCTCTTCTGTGATGTTTTCCTCTTTGGAGGATTTCTTTATGTCAGGGTGAGCTAATTTGGAACCTATGACCACACTGTGTTCCTTGGAGCTCTCAGTGCAGAGTTATAAGTTAGGAGAAAGAGAGATGGGACAAGAAAATTTCATACAAAACGAATACTCAAGTTCAGGGCACAAGTTAGGCTGGGGATGGGGAAGGGGAGAGATTTGTTGGTGGTAGGTAGGGTCTTGGATCTGATGGTGGTGGGGATTTTCGATAACAATGTGTTGGGTTGTTTTGCTCATGTTATCCATTCTTCACAAGGATCCTTCATGTTACAGTTTGTTAACCCAGTCTTCCATTTGTACAAACCGAGTCTCTGAGGATTAAGTGGACTGGCTCTTGAGTTTAAATGGCAGAACCAGGATACAACTCTGCATTTCAAACCTGCATCTTTCCTTTACACTCTACTGTCTTCCTGGAATCACCTACTGGTGTGAACAGCTCCATCGCTGAACTTGTGTGCTGTGTGTGCTCTGTGCTATGCACTGGGCTGGGGCTGGAGTTACAGAGCTGACTGTGTCCTGCTTTTAAAGGGCTCATGGTCTAGTGAGGAACATCAACAAATACAGAATAGGATTCAGGATTCAGGAATCTTGCCTGAGAATTCAGAAAAGGCTTTGGGTCTTCAGATGTGAGTAAGGGCCTGCCAGCTGGGCAGAGTTGGGAAGGGTGTTCTATTCAGAGGGTGTAGGAGAAGCCAGATAAAATCTGTGCATGCAGGAAACAGATGAGACCGGCAGGGGTGTATGAGGATTCCAGGCAAAGAAACTGGGTGCATGCACAGTAGTTCTAGAGGAGTCTGTGGACAGCTTCTGGGGGTGGCCATAGCTCTTTTGAGTGGTGCATACTTCTCTGGCCTCAGAAGTTGGAAGGGGAACAAAATCCATTCTTGATGGAAGAAGGGACTCCACAGGGCAGACTTCCACCTGCTCCCACCAGCTACGACAGCCATTAGTATTGCCACTTCTGACAACATTGAAAACAGTGATTGCCAGCATTTATTGAATACTCCCTGTCTTCCAGGCCTTGTGCCTAACTCTTTGTGTGCAATATATTTTTAAATCCTTCCCCAAATCCCATGAAGTCTAAGCACTTTTATAATGAGGAACCTGAGGCTTGGAGAGAATAAGCACATGCCCAGGGTCTCACAGCTAAGAAGTTGTCAAGCCAGGATTTGGACCCAGGCAATTCTGACCCTAGAAGCTGTGCTCTTCCCCAGGGCAGTCCAGGCTGGTGATGCAAATGAGGAAAATGATGTGTGGTGGACCGTTTCCTTAATGTTCTCGAAACGTGGACTTTCTGTCTACCTTTAATTTTATTTCTGTTTTTTTGATGCTTTTGAGTACAGACAAATATTTCACTGCCATAAAAAAATTGATAGCACACATGTGATGATAAATGGTGACTGATCCTCAGCTTTGGGACATAGTAGGCAGTAGTGGGGATTGTGACAAACGCAGGAGGGCTAATAGTATTAAAATCCAGCCAGTTGTTGAAATGTAGACCCCGGGCTGCCAATTCTTCTTTTCTTTTAAATATTTTTTAAAGAGAAGCTTGGAATCTGGGTTTTAAATGAAGTCACTCATATGCGGAATATAAAACTGAAAGCAAAGAAAAAAAGAAATGAACAAACAAATAACCCATGGACACAATCAATAGTTTAATGTTTATTTGGGGATGAGTGGGTTAGGGAGGGGAGAAAGGGGAGGGGGTGGGAGAGGAGGGGGGGCAGCTAAATATAAGGTGATGGAAAGAGAAGTCACATTAGGTGGTGAACTTATTATACAACAAGTTGACAATGCACTGTAGAACTGTATGCCTGAGGCCTATGTAATCCTTGCTAACAGATGTCACCCCAATAAGTCTAACAATAAAAATGAATTAAAAAAAAATTAAATGAAGTCTATCAGCTTTTAAAAGTCAACTCAGTTCAGAAATGACCCTGAGCCAACAGTGATGGGATTGTGAAGAAAGCACATGGTCTCCTAGTGCATGGTCTCTATGGTGTGCCCTCCTGCCAGAGACCCTCCTGCAACCACACAGATCTGCCTCCCACCCATGTCTCCCCCCAGCCCTGGTGATGGGGTCTGCTGACCTGCAGGGCGTATGTAGTTCTTCCCTGGCAGGTCTGGTGGCCAAGTGAAGAGCCTGCCTGGGCTGTGTGAGCCAGGAATAGTTCACAGTTTGTCTTGGACACTTACCTTACTGTACCGTACATTCTTGGGGTTCCTTTCCTGTCTTCAGTATAGATTCAGAACAGTCAGAAGATTCCAAAATACTTGAGGGGATGCAAAGAAAATTGCTTAGAAAAATCCACACCTAAAAATTCTGGCTGTAAGAAGAAAACAGGAGGTCACTACTGAAGTCAGTGCCAAATGGAACATTGCAAGGATGTTTAAAGAAGCCCTTTTCTTCCCTAGCACAATTTGCTACTGAATTCATAGCACTTGGGGTCATAAAATCCGGTTTGCCCTGGTCAGCAGGGTAGCATAATTTTGTGTCAATTTATTACACATTCAGCTCATGCTTCCTCTCATGAAATTCAGCTCATGAAATTCCAGACAGGGTGGAATTTTAGCCTCCCATCATTTGCAGATCTTCATTTGCAGATTAATTGCCCTTTATTTTCATCCAGGTACAACCTAACACCTTGGTGTGATACCTGGTGGGGAGGTGCCTCGTCCTCAAAGCTGAGGGTAGAAGGAAGGTCGTGGGAACAGGTCTAGTCTTGTGAGCTTCATTTCCTTTCCACTCCAGTCTTCAAATTCCAAGGAATTGGGTGTGGATACTGCTGACTCAGTGGTTCCTGTTCAGCATTAGGAAGGGGTGTCCCAACACCCACAGGGCTGTTTAATCTGGTGGAGGCAGCTTGCTGCTGCTTCTGGATAAATTAGTGGTGTCATTAGTGTTCACTGCCTTGTTCCATCCTCTGAGGCAAGAGAGGCAACTTGAATGTAAGGTCAGCACAGAAACCTTTCCAAGTGAATGACACCTCAGTATTTGGTGTGGAAACCCTGGCCATGTGTGGGGTTGATTTGAAATTCCCCACAGGCATCTCGAATGATTACAATTATGCTTGCTCCTGAAAGCCAAATCTATAGCAAAATCACCTCCTGTTACAAACTGATAATTTGTACATTGTCATCTCTTTGTAATGATAGTAATCATTACCATCATTGCTAACATGTACTGATTTATTGAGTGCTTACAGTGACAGACATTTGAAGTGTTTTATAGGTATTACTCATTAATCTTCATACCAACTCTAACAGGTGGTTGCTGTTATTCTCCTTTACGGATGAGAAACTCAATGCACAGAGAGGTGAAGTGGCTTTCCCAAGGTCACACAGCTAGTTGGTGGCCGGGCTGGGATTATGCACCCCAGGTGCTCTTGATTCCACTCTGCTGACTGCCTTTTGCTTTGGGGTTTTTGAGTATTTGTAACAGGGTTTCAGCTGACTCCTGGTTTTCAGAGTTACTAATGTCACAGGGAGTGGACATCTGGCTTTCCAGATGCTCAGTTCACACAAAAGTGGTTCCCTGGTGTCATGCACAGACCAGGGGATTTAGAATCAGAGGGTCTCCGTTAAAAATCACAGACCCCCACATTGTAGCTGTGAGAACCTTGGCCAGGTTGCTTGACCTTCTTACCTTGATTGTTTTGTTTGTTAGTATGCTGGCAATACCTGGCTCCTGGAGGTTCTTGTACAGGTGAAGGGAAATAAGGGTTCTGAAAGCACTTCATCAGCTGGAGGGTCTCTGGCAATGGTACTTTTATTATTCCATGACTGTCACTCACCCTGTAGGTCAGGGTTTTGTATGTATGTGGGACCAGAAGGGCCTCTGGGGTGTCCATCTGCTGAGCTTTCCTGCAGTGAGAGGAGACAGGTGGCTCCGTGCCATTGGCTCCTTCTGCCAGGCTTGTATTTCTCATAGCAGGAGGGTGGTGGTCCAGGATTGTCAACTTTCTGATCATGACGAGTGTGCTGCTTATAGTCACAGGGATAGAGCAGAACTACTGCCTTGCTATCCTGTGAGCCGGGAAGAGAGCCTGCCAGAGCTCACTTAACTAGAAAGTCCCTTATCTTTGTTGACATGTGCTATCAAAAGCTTAGTTTGGTCAAGACTCCCATGTAGCCTTCAATGTAGGTCTTGGAGAGCTGGTGTGACACCTATCACTTGGGCAAGTAGCTTACCCTCTCCAAGCCTCAGTTTCTTCACCTGTAAATTGGGACCATGATATTTTCTTGGAAGGTTTTTGGGAGGATTAATAAAGTGATAGATGCAAAGTACCTAGTATAGGGAGCTCCTACATATTAATTTCTTTTTCCTTTTCGGTCATCACCTTAATGCCTTCTGAGGTCAGGAATACAGAAGATGGTTTCCTGTGGGAAGATATCTTCATGGTGTCCAATGTGAAGCAGGTATTAAAGGATTCAGCATGTAAAGAGGAAGAAGAATCTTTGACAACTTTCTTGAGTTCTTCTCTGTTTAGAGTTGCTCAGGGAATGGGGATGTGGGGAAATCAAGGCAGGAAAAGGAAGGCATAGAGAACAGGGTAACAACTGCCCACATGTGCTAGCCTCTTCCCAGAGTGAGTTTCCCAGGACACCTGCCTTTTCTGCTTCCCTCTGGACTGAGAAGCACACTGATTTGGTTTGAATCTCTTGCTGCTTTAAGTGTGTAGCTTTGATGAGTTGCTTCAACTTCTCTGTGCTTCAGTTTCTTTATTAGTCAAATGGGAATAATAATACCTAACTCTCAGAGGTTTGCAGATACTAAATGAGTGAATAAATGAGTCAGTGGGTGTCAAATATTTACATGATACCCTCAAATAGAATATTCCCTTTTCGCTTAGGGATATCAGCAAAGCCAGTGGGAATAATATAATCCCACCACTACTCCAACTCCTATGATTTTTTGAGCACTTAAGAGGTGCCACTCCTGTGTGGAGGTACTTTATCTTTCTGTTTCTTTTTTTTTTTTTGCTTTTTGGTATGTGGGTAGCTCCCTGACTGGGAATCGAACCCAGGCCGCAGCGCTGACAGCGCCAGCACCGAAGCCTCAAGCCGCTACACCATCAGGGAACTCCCTATCTTTCTGTTTCTTCTGGGCACCAGAATGTTGCCTTCAGTTGTCCATTGTCTTCATACTTAATTGTATTTGAAGGGGTTAAGTGTTTTAAAATTTTTTAAACTTATGTAATATAATCTTCCTTGGATTATAATAACAAATAATGAACATAGAGCTCACAATGTCACTTTGTTTGGGGGGTTAATGCCATTCCCTCCTCATCAGAAAATAGGTGAGATGCAGATGAGACCAGGATGTAGGGAGAGCATCTCTCTTGGCTGGTTCTGAATCTTCTTATCTTGTCCTCATTTTTATACCAGCTTCCATAATCTTCTGTATCCCATACATTCCAGTCCACCTGGGGGGTGCTGCCTCTCCCTATCAATGCAGATAATTGTTGGGATTTTTGAGTTTTTGAAATCCAGACTTTAAATACTTTCACACTTTGTGACTTACTTTAAACTGTCTCTAGTTTATGAAATAAAGAGATTTTAAGAAGTTTGGGAAGAGAACACCTTCTGATTTGAGGTTTACCTCACAATGTCTTTGTTCATCATTTATTCCTAGGAGCAGAAGCCTTGGGGTTTGCTATTTAATTGTTTCCTGTTAGGCTGGGCTAAAATGGAAATGTGCCTGCCACAAAGTTAATGTTCAATACCTGTGAGTGGAAATAAAAATGAGGACAGATTTGCAAACAAATGTTTTGTGATTTGGGCCATCCATCCATCCACTCATTCACCCAGTCATCATCCACCCATCCATCTGTCCATCTAGCCATCATCCATCCATCATCCACCCATCCCTCCCTCCCTCCCTCCCTCACCCTTTCATTAATTCTATTATGTGCATATGCCAGAATATACTTAATCAATTCCTTGTTGTTGCACATTAGGTCATATTAAAGTTTTGCTGTGCTTAGAACTATGCCTAATAAGTATGTGCACTTGGTGCCCATAACATGTGCTGATGATGTTGAAACTTTGCACATAATTCTGTCACTTCCTTGGGCTATTTTCTAAAAGTGGAATTTCTCATAAAAATGTAACTATTTCAAAGGTTTTTCATAGGCATTGCCAAATTACCATTCAGGAATGTTGTAAATTAGTCTCCCCAGTAGTTTTATAAGAGTGTCCATTTACTTAGATATCTGCCAGTGCTGGTCAATTATTTTAACTTTGGCCAATTTTGCAAAAAATGCCAATTCATTGTTTTATTTTTATTGGTGAGTTTAAATATCTTTTATTTGTTTCCTGCTCATTTTTTATTTCTTTTCCCTCTCACACTTCTTTTTCCTGGCCTTTTCCATTGATCTGTTCATCTATTTCTTACTGAATCATAAGATTTATTTTAATATTAAAAATAAATGCTTATCTGCAATTAGGAGTCTCTATTAAAAAAATTAGATTATGACACTTCAATATACATAAATTTAAAATTTTTGTGTAATAAAAGCTTTTAAATTTTCCTGTAAGCTTAGGAAGACCTTTCTCTATCCCATTGTATGTAAGGATTTATCTTTACATTTAATTGTTGAATTAAACTGTAATTATGTTGGTTGATGATATGAGCTAGACATCTTACAATTTACTTTAAATAGTTAACCAATTATCCAAACTCACTTTCTTTAATGAGTCTAGAATCTAAAATGCCATTTTTGTTATATATAAAATTCTAATATATTAATATATAATATATATATCAGTGGATTTCTAGGCTTTTTATGCAATTTTATTTTTTTGTCTGTGCTTATACCAGTTACTATTTTATTGTTGCTTTATATTTTAATAAATAGTAGTGCAAGTCCTGAAATCATTTTTTTTTTAAAAATTCTGCTCTATTTCTGCTTCTTATTTAGTTAAAATAAATCTGTCAGGTTAAAAAAATACAGATGGGATTCTGATTGAAATTGCTTTAAATTTAAAGTTAATTTTGAGAAAATTAACATTTTTATAGTAATGAAATTTCCCATCCACAAATATAGAAGTGTCTTCATTTGGTAAAATCATTTTTTTATGTATAACAGTTATTTTGTGGATTTCTTCATTTAATCTTGCACATTTTTTTGTCAGATTTATTTCTAGGCATTTTATGTTTCTGTTGCCTCTATAAATAGGACTTTTTTGTCTACTATATTTTCTAACCAGTTCTTGCTGAGTGTTGATTAGATCTTTATTTTGTAACCAGACATCTTTCTGAATTTTCTTATGCATTTTAAATTCTTTCAGTTCATTCTCTTGAGCTATTTAGATTTATGATGATGTATGCAAATAATATTTTTTAGATTATTTCCTATAGATTACCTCTATATTTTTGTTTCTTGCTTTATTGCATTGGCTAGAAGTTCTAAAACAATATTTAAAATAATGGTTTTGGGCAACAGGGCTACATTTTAATGGTGGAATTTTATGCATTAGAGAATTTGAAAGAGTGAGCTGTACTTGTCGTTTAGGCCTTCTAAGTATTTCTCAGGTACATATGTCTGTGTTTACTTCCTTCTCCACTCCCTGAACCTCTACTGCTTTAGAAGTGAAAAATAAAGAATGAGAACCTATCTGTAGGATCTTGGGCCTTTAAATGATTAGAGTTGCAGTGGGGAACACAAGTGGCAAATTTCAGGCACTCTGTTTTTTTTTTCTGTATCTTCCTGGACATGCTTATTCCACACAGGCTGCACCAGGGTTGATGAGGGACATTAAAGGGAGAAACTTGTCCTGTGGATGCCAACCCTGCCTAATTTAGTCCATCTATTTTGTTCTGAGTTAGAGACCTGCTCTCCTGTCTTCTGTAAATTTCTCCTCAGCACCCTCTTTTGCCTCCTACACCCACTTCTTGCACAGCTATGTGGGGGAAAACCTAACAAAGGAAAACCATGAAATCACCCCAAAGTTGGACATTCCTGCATATTAGTGTCTCAGTTTCACTCTCAGAAGACTTGAGGTTTTCTGTTGGGATAACCCAGATCAACATTTCTGCGTAATGGGACGGTAGGGCCTGGGTGTGGATGGGAGGTCCCAGGGGCTACTGTTTCTAGGGAGTTTCCTTGACTGGAAGGGAGTGAGTCTGTCTGTCTGAAAGCAGAGCTCCCATGAGTTTCTCCTGCTCCCACGTCCCCAAGCTCTGAGCTGGCACTCTGGGAGCTGTGCTCTGTGACCCAGTGCTGGTGGCAGAGTGGGAGGAAGCAAGAGCACTCTCAGAAGGCAGCAGTGGGGTCTATCTGGTGTGCTGGGCTCTGTCCTGGGTCTGCCGGCACTGAGACATTCTATCAGTTCACTCTGCATTTTTGTCCTATGAAATCTCCAAATTTCTCCCTCCTTCCCACAGTGTTCCTTTCTCCAGATCTGATATTCTCCCACTTTTAATGTTTTTGTTTTTTTTTTAAATTGTGGTAAAATATGCATAATGTAAAATTTGCCCTCTTAGCCATTTTTAAGTATACAGTTGTGTGGCGGTAAGTACATTCACATGATTATATCAGCATCATCCTCATCTATCTCCAGAACTCTTTTCATCTTGCAACATTGAGTTATTCTCATTAAACACTAACTTCCCTTTTTGCTGCCCCCCAGCCTTTGATATCCACCTTCTCTTTTCCATCTCTGTGAATCTGACTACTCTAAGCACCTCATGTAAGCAGAATCGTATAGTATTTGTGTTTTTGTGACTGGCTTATTTCACTTAGCATAATGTCCCAGATTCATCCATGTTGTAACATATGATAAGTTTTTCTTCCCTTTTAAGGCTGAATAATACTCAAAGTACCTTCCTTTGTTTATCCATTCATCCTGTGGTGGAACTGGGTTGCTTCCACGTTTTGCCTCTTATATGAGGGCTGTCCAAAAAAAAAATCCATCCGTAAGTGCCTCTGTTTTTCATATTACATGGCTGGATACTTTCTGATAGCCCTCATCAATGATCTCCTGATCTTTTATAGCTGATAGTAATAGTGGTCAAAGCAGCAAGGGCTTTTTATAAAATTATCCCTCTGAATTTTCACAGTAATTTAAAATTTGCCACTATCATTGTATCCATTTTTTTTTAAATGAAAAAACTGAAACTGGAGAAGTTAATAATTTGCT
Source organism: Lyroderma lyra (assembly GCA_004026885.1). Taxonomy (NCBI): domain Eukaryota; kingdom Metazoa; phylum Chordata; class Mammalia; order Chiroptera; family Megadermatidae; genus Lyroderma; species Lyroderma lyra. The sequence goes on along the minus strand of PVJL010000110.1, from coordinate 578,277 downwards.
CAAAGTTACTTTATTTTCAAAATACCTTTATTGAGATAGAATTCACTTACCATATAATGCATCCATTTAAAGTATACAAATCAATGGATTTTTGTGCATTCACAGATATACACAGCTATGACCACAGTCAATTTTAGAACATTTTTGTCACCTCAAAAAGCAATGCATACTCTTTAGCAATCACTTCTTTCCTTCTTACTCTTGGCCCCTGGCAACAGCAAATCTACCTTCCATTTCTAGGGATTTGCCTATTCTGGACTTTTCCTATATATGGAATCATACAGTATATGACCTTTTGTTACTGGCTTCTTTCATTTGGCATAATGTTTTCAAGGTTCATCCAGTTGTAGCATGTGTTAGTAATTCATGCCTTTTTAGAGCCCAAAGTTACTTTTTGAAGTCTGAACCCAGTGTCCCAGTGTTCAACCATATTGCTGTTCTGCCCCTCCCACAACATGTCGACAAGTTCCCATTGACTAGCCCTCGTCTTCCCAGCTCATCACAGCACGAGATGAGGATTCAGCTTTGTCCTTCTGTTGCCCACTAATGTTGTGGCACACAGTAAGGGTTTAGTAAATTAAAAATAAAGGCTTAGTTTGTTGAATGCTGTGTGTTGGACAGTTTTGCAAACTAAACTTATTCGTATTAGTATTCTGTGTCATGTTTAGCCATTAGAAATGAGAACAGATGAATAAGAAAATAGTCTTTTTTTGGTGGGGGGGGTAGTTCCCCTGGCTTGGAATCGAACCCAGGCTGCTGTGTTGAGAGCACTGAAACCTAGTCACTACACCACCAGGGAACCCCCCGAATGAGAAAATGTTTATTAAAGGGCTCTGAAATAATGTGAATTATAAGTATATTGATGGTGGGGATGCATAACCATTTACAGTTAGGTTTAGGAGCTGATGTGTGGCCCACAAGATTGAGGTTTGCACACATTGCTCCTGGGCCTGTGACCAGCTGTCGCAGCTGGATGTTCCACAGTCTCAAGGTCACTGGCCAGCATCACAAAGGGCTGATTACTGAAGGCAAGTCCAGAGGCCAGAGCTGGCTGAAGTTGTGAGTGGTTACTGACTTGCTCAAGGCCCCTGAGCTTGTAGTACATGCAGACCCAGGCTTGGTGATTCCAAAGTCCTTCCTTTTTCACTACTCTCTGTAGCTTTTGTTGTGGACAGGGAAGTGTTGGAGACTGTTGAGGACAAATATCTTGTCCAGAGGTAGGAGCTGATTGAAGCTCTGTGACTGGCCTGGGTTTCTTTTGGAGGTGCAAATGGGAAATGTGATCTGAAAGCAGTGCCGTGGTTGGCAGAGAACTTTCTACTGTACAGAGTCCAGTCATTATTTCTGTGAGGCCCCTGAGAAAAATTATTTCTATGTCATCTGTGAGTAGAAATGCCAAGATGCTCTTCTCGACCAAGTCCCCAGAGCTCTAGTTGGAATCTGGGGCAATCTTCTGGGGGTCTGTGTTGCCTCTGAGAATTCCTTCCCACCTCCCACTGGGTCACTGGAACATTATGTAATAATACCAAGCATGGTGATAATGGTGATCACTCCCATTCTGTGAATTCATATGCAGTGCCAGGCATAGAGCTAAGTGCTTACATGAATTAGGCCATTTAGTTCATTGTTAACCCCACTGTACAGATTAGGAAACTGATGCATAGATTGGGGGGGAAATGTAGTGATGTGATCAGACTACATTTTGCTTAGTATTGTTCTGTGCAGCACTGTTTCACCTCAGATATTTTTTTTATGGTCTATGTACAAAAGAATACCACTGCTATAAAATTTCTTCACGGCTTATTGGCAAGTTGAGTAGCTTGGGCACCATTTGTCTTCTGGCTGCCAGGTTCTTGCATGTCCCTCACTTTTGTGATACATCTCAGTTTGTTTACCCATGAGTGCCTTTGTTTCTGCTATTTCATGCTTTTTTGAAGAGTTCTTGTCCATGGTGGCAGAGAGAAAATGAGCAACTGGCACGGCTAGAAGAACCAACCAAGTACTAAGTAGGGATTGGGCTAAGTGACAAATGCAAGTTTTGTGGTGATTTGAGGTAGGTGCACCTTCGTGGGATGTATGAAGGAGACAGGATGAACCCAGCACTTGGGGATTGGTAGAAAACTTTTGAATGGAGGAATGTCAATAGTATCACTATAGCCTTCAAGGCCCAATGATTTTCAGTAGTTGGGACATACTGTGGTGGCAGATCCATCATAACTTCCTGTGCCTTAAATTGAAGAAATAGTCATGCTGGGTTACAAAATTGGAGGCCAGCTATCAAGGAAATGTGGCAGTGAGTCATTTAGTACCTCCATTTCCTGGAATACATTTTTCAACTTAGGAGGGTATGTCTCTACCACCAAGGCCCAACATTGTTTTTCACATAGTGGATGCTAATGCAATCAACCTCATTAATTGAATGAGTCCAAATGCCATGCCTTTAATTGTCAAATACAGAGGGTGCCAAAAAAAGGTATACACATTTTAAGAAAGGAAAAGACTATATTAAAATTATAATACTAAATATACACCAGTAACAAAAGATGAATACATTACCTTTGACTTCTGCAATTACAAGAGGTGCTCAGAGTGGTGACCATCAGCATCCAGACACTTCTGATTAGGGCGAACTACTGCTGGAGCAACGTTGACCAAAAGCTACACTTATATCGCTGCACATGCCATTTCAATTTCTTCTCAAAGTATGGCCAGCGTAGCCAGTTTAATGGACCTGAAGGTCCTCCATAGGTAGAAGTCAAGGGGTCTTAAGTCAGGAGAATGTGGGAGAAACTGAAACAACATTTTTGAATTTCAGATACCACTTCAAAGTGGTCTTGCATTCCTCGAATGACAACAATGCTTCCACCATTTTCTCTGAATGTCCTGCCTGTCGCATGGTGACGCTAGCATTCATTCGATTAACACTATCTTTTAATTGAATCTCATACTACACATTGCTATTGTAATTCAATTCAACTTTGAAAAGTAATTCTCTTAAAATGTGTATACATTTTTTTGGCACCCAGTAGATTGACTTCCTTTGAGAAGGGTTTCCTCTTATCCCCTTCCCAAGCCTACTTCCCTTACAGAGTTTTTGTCCAGTTGCTTTCTACCTAGGTGTTCTGTCTGCTCAGCTACTCTAGGTCCACACTGTATCTTGTTTCCAGCTGTGCCTGTACTTCTAGCATTCTCTTGTCTTCATGGCCCACATTCTAGCCATCTGAATCTCATGCCCAGAAAAAATGCCCCTCAAAAACTCCATGGTACAAACCCGTAAGTGGTCATGACCTCAAAGTTTACTCTATGTAGCCTGGCTATCTTGGTTCTAACTTGAAATCCCCCTGCACCCCCCGCCCCCAGTAGATTCAGCAAGACTTGCATGTTGGTCAAATAAAGACTCAAAGTAACACTCTTGAAATACCAACCTTTGAAGCTTTGGATGATGGCATATCCTAACACAGTCTATGAGAAGATAACTGTTGTGAAATGTTCACCAAGGTATCTAAATGAGTTATGGTGGCTTGGTAGTAAGTTCATTGACTATAACTTTTTTTATATATACTAATTTATCTGTTACCTTTATTCCTGGCAATAATTTTTTGGTTTGGCCAGTCTCCCATTCAAAATAATACTGGGAGAACTTGTATGTCTTGCCATCAGGAATGGACTGAATCCTACTGGAGACCCATTACATAGTTTTAAGAGGGAGATAAGACAGTAAGATTTGTGTTTTAGAAAGCTCAGCCTGTTGTCTAAGTGGAGATGAGATTAGAGGAAAGAGACTGAAGGTAGAAGATTGGTTAGGAGCCATTGCGACAGTACTGATCAAAGGTAATCATTGTGTATGCTGTCTGTTAGGAGAGCGTCTAAAATCCTTGACAGTCTCACTACTACATTACTTTATCCTCAGGGTAGTGTGTGTGTGTATGGCGATAACTGCTTTCCCCAAGTTTATTGACAAAAAACAGGGGAAGAAGCACATTCAAGATACTGCATTGCCTCTTGCTCAAACAGGCATTTCTTCATCTTGGCACAGCAGTGATGTCCCCAGAGGGATGGGAGTTTAGAAACTGCCATGTCCTATTGGTTATAAAGAAAGGTCACAAATGCCTTCCAGGAAGCTGCCATAAACCTGTCCAGGGAGCCTTGGACAATGTCCAGAATTTTTAGCATTTTCAGAATGTTGGAATAGGGTGTGGCCGTTGCGTAGCCAAAATGGCATTATGAAACTATTCAGAGTGCTTCTAGCACATATACAAATTGGCTTCCTACTCATTTTATCCCTGCCTACTCTCCAACCAGGCTGCAACTATGGCCACTTTGAAATTCTCAGGGTAACTTAAAATATATGCAGCAGAGCTTCTGGGATAATTTTAAGAGCTTTCTTTTTGACAAGTGATTTTATGAATCCACCTTTGTCAGTTTCCTTCTAACTCTGTGCTCATCCCTGTAAACTACCTTAGCCCTTCCCATAGAAGACACCAGAGCTGTGAGGGTGAGCTGGAAATGGTTTTGGGAAAAACTATTTGGAGACATGGGGTACACTGGCTTCTTACTACAACCATGACCCTTTTCCATGGATGTCTCCGAGTCTGTTTTGGTTAATGGCCTTTTTACATTTTGGTAGACTGAGACAGGCAGTAGAATTAAAATACATGTTTTTTCCATTCCTCAAGTTTTCCCAATTTGACTCTTATGTAGGGAGGGTGCTAACTAATCCAAAGAAAGCATGTGGGATGGACTTTCAGAGAGGTTAGTTCAGTTTTTTGAGAACAAATGGAACAAAAGGAAGTCCTTATACCACTGTCTGGCAGTTGAAAGTCATCTTCATCACCGCTAATACCCAGGTTCTTAGACTTCCTCCTAAATATTTTTATACCTTCATTTACTCAGTTATTTTACATTTTAATTCTTTTTTAAATAGGTAGAACCTGCTGATGGTACAAAATCCTATAGGAGTGAAAGGATAAATAGGGAATTGTTCTCAAACATCTCCCAGACATGACTATGATGAGTTACCAGCTTTGTGTATTTATAGAGGAGACTGTTTCTTGATTGGGAAGATTTGTGTTTTCCTTGGTATTGCAGCCTATAGAGAGTAGAAGAGAGAGAATAGGAGTGGTGAGAGACATCTTTGTCTTGTTCATGGCGTTAGGGGGAAATATTCAGTCTTTTACTGTTAGGTATGATGCTAGCTAAATGTACTTTTTTCTTGTATTTACACATCATCAAGTTTAGGAAATCCTTTCCTGTTCCTAATTTGTTGAAATTTTAAAATCAAGAATGGATGTTGAATTTTGTCAAAAAATTTTTTTTCTGAATCTGAGTTGTTTGTATGGTTTTTATTTTGTTTTTCAATATGATGAATTATATCAATTTTTTAAAATGTTAAATTAACCTTGTATTCTGGGGGGTGGGAATTGCACTTGGTTATGATATATAATCCTTTTTATGTATTGTTGGATTATATTTGCTAAAATTGTAGAACTTCACATTTATGTAAATGGTGGTTAATGGGTTTGTAGTTTGTTTTCTTATAAGAGCAATGTGATTTTGGTGGCAGGATAATGTTACTTTGATTGAATGAGTTGGGTAGTATTCTCTTCAATTGTCTGGAAGAGTTGTATTGAATTGAAATTGTTGCTGTTATTATTATTATTAGTAAATGTTTGGTGAAAGTGGAGTTTCTGTTGTGAACATATTTTAAACTACAAAATAAATTTATTTAGTAGATCAAGGACTGTTAGGGTTATCTATTTGTTGTTGAGTTCAAAAACCTTGTCTTTATGTCTTTCCAGGAGTTCTTTCATTTCATCTAAGTTGTCAGATTTATTGGAAAAAAGTTAAAAGGATAACATTTCCTGTTTATCCTTTCAATGTTTGTACAATCTGTAGTCATGTCACTTCCCTCATTACTGATACTATTTATATTATCTCTGTTTTTCTCTAATCAGTCTGGGAAGTTTATCAATTTTATTGATTTTTCTCATTGAACCAGCTTTAAGTTTCATTGCTTTTTCTATCATTTTTTGTTTTCTATTTTATTATTTTCTTCTCTTATCTTAATTAATTCCTTATTTTGCTCCTGTAGATTTAATTTATTCTTTTTTTCTTCTTTAGTTTCTAAAGGTAGAACCTGAGGTAATTGACTTGAAACCTTATTTCTTCAGTAATACAGGTTTTGGCAGCATACCACAAGTTTGATGTGCTCTGTTTTCATTTTTATTTAGCTTAAAATAGTTTCTAACTTTATTTTGATTTCTTTTTTGATCTGTGCATTATTTAGAAGTGTATTGCTTAATTTCTAAATATTTAGGGATTTTCCAGCTATCCTGTTGTTAATATCTAATTTAATTCCCCTTTGGTCATAGAACAAAGTATGTATGACTTCACTTCTCTTAACTTTAATAGAGACTTGTTTCATAACTCCATTTGTGAACTATATTGACTTTCTCCTTATCTTTGACTTTCAGCATTTGACCATGATGTGTCTGGGTGTGATATCTTTGCGTTTATTCTACTTAGAGTTCATTGAGCTTCTTGGATGTGTAGATTAGCATTTATCAAATTTGAGATTTATTTAGCCATTATTTCCTTTAATATTTTCTCTTCCTCTCATAGTGGTACTTCCATTATCCATATGTTGGTGTGCTTAATGGTGTTTCTCATTTCTCTAAGGCTGTGTTCATTTTTCTTTATTCTTTTTTTTTTTGTTCTTCAGATTATGTAATCTCTACTGGTTTTCTTCAGGTCCACTGATTCTTTCTTGTGCCAACTCAGCTTTGTTGTTAAACCTTGCTAATGATACCTTCGATTTGGTTATTATACTTTTCAACTTCAGGATTTTCATTTGGTTCTTTTTTAAAAAATAACTCCCATCTCTATTGATATTTTCTATTTGATGTGTCATAGTAATCATACTTATCTTTAATTCTTTAAACATAGTTTCCTTTACTTCTTTAAACATCTTTATAACAGTTATTTCAAAGTCTTTGTTTGCTATGTCAAACACCTGGGCCCCTTCAAAGATGGTTTCTGTTGTTTGCTTTTTATCCCCTGTGTATTCATTACACTTTTTTTTTTTTTTTTGCATGTCTCATAATATTTTGTTGAAAACTGGGCATTTTAGATACTATATTCTGGCAAATAGGGGTACTAATTCTCTCCACCACCAGCTAGGGTCTGTTGTTCATGTTTTGTTATTTATTTATGTGTTTAATAACTAGGCTGAACTAATTTTATAAAATCTATTTTCTTTGCAGTGTGCATCTTCTTATGTCCCTGTTCAGCTTTTCTCTCTGTTTTTATCTTTTAGCCTGGCTTCCTAAGGATTCCCCCTGGATCAACATAAGCCACTTATTGTCAAAAGTTGTGCTTATACCCCTTCAACTAGTTAGATTTTCATTCTTTACTATTGGATTTGTGAGTGGCGTGGAAACTACTTTTGTGATTCAGAGAGCTTACAATTTTGCCTTGTGCTGTGGACTGGTATCTGGGATATTCCCTCCCCGATCACTTCTGAGAGGTTGTAGCCTTGAGCATGTGCACAGACTTCTAGACCAGCAGGGATGAGTATGATTTTAAGCCTTGCTTCCTAGGGCCATTGTAGTTTATTGTTCAATGAATGTTTGGTCTGAGGTTATGCCTGAACCCTTAGAACTAATAAGGCTCTTTGCTGATGGGTCTGTGTAGGGGATGCTCCACATCCATCTCTGATTGCTCCCTGTGGGTATTTTTAATATATAATGCATGTGCCAGGCTTCTGGATTCTCAGGGATAAGTGTGATTCCATGAGGGCCCTTCTTGATTGTCTCCCTGATTTGCTCTGTAAAACTTTTGACTAGTCTGCCATTTTGTGTGTTGCTACTGGTTTCATGGAACTACAAGTCTCCTCTTACTTGCTTGCCACCAAGATCTTCACTTTTTTCAACAATGTTGTTAGCAATGCTCTTCTCCATATTCTGTTACAGATAACATTAGTTCCCTGAACCATAGCTTTCAGTTTGCCAGTTTTCTGTCTTGGGCACACCTCTCCACCACTGCACCAAGGCTGGGTTTGGGGACAGAAGCTCACATCTCCCAGAGTGATAGCTCCACTCTATGTATGGGAACTGGGGAAAGGATGGTCTTCTCAGTAGACCCTGGTCTTCTAAGCTTGTCACTTCATGTGTATAGCCTCCATTGTACAAGAGATCTGGCTCAGGGAGAAGTGATGGAAGCCCCAGTATTCTTGGCCTCTGTCAAGCCTTGTGTAGAGCCCTCATCCTATATATGAGATTTATATGTCGGAAAGAATTCTTACTCCCTCACCTGTATCTGAGCTTCTTCAACACAGAGCTGGTGGAGGGGTGTGGTGGGAAGGGCAGATGCAGACTGTGGGGGCTTGCCTGTTCTAGAACATAATTGTAGCTTTAGACTGGGAGCTGGGGGCAGAGGGAGCCTCATTTTTCTTAGCTGTACCACCTGGAGTAGAGTTTCTGTGACTTAGAGCTTGGCAGGCAGATGGGGGTAGGTCATGGATCAAATGCCACAGACTCTCACTATTATTATTGAGATTTAGTAGATACCATTTTATAAATGTTTCTCTATTTTCTGTATGCACTTAAGACAATCCAGAGATGTTAAGTGTTATTATTCTTTTATGATTTTTACCAGTTAAGTGGTTGTTTTGTTGGCTAAGAAGATTTTCTGAGCTTTTCACACAGCTATTACAGACGCCCTGCTTTTCCTTTATTTATCATTCTTTAAATTTAAATAGACCTTTTATTTTAGAATAGTTTCAGATTCATGGAAAATCTGCAAAGGTACCCCAGAGAATATCTTCATGCTCCTCATCCAGTTTTCTCTATTGCTAACATCTTGGGTTACCGTGGTACATTGTCACAACTAAGGGTCCACTATTGGTAAATTACCGATGAACTCTACACTTCATTCAAACTTCACTGGATTTTCCCTAATGATTCTCTTTGCTCCAAAATATAGGAAGTTTGAGGGATTTGGGGGCTGGTCAAGGAAAGAAATATGACAGTGAGATGTTAGTAGCACATAAAGCTTTATTTGGGTGATGCTTTGACAGGTTTGCATGTGGGTGAAGCCCCACACAGCATGAGACCATTCAGAGGCTATGAGACAGGGTCACTACTCAGAAATGAGGGGGCCAGGGTGGGGTGGTGGTGGGGGCAAAGGAACTTCCAGGGAAGAAGAGGACTGGAGAAGGGCCTTACATGTATGTCTAAGTGATGTTGTTCAACAACCCAGTAGAAAGTCTCTGGGGCAGAGAACTCTGAAGTGCAAGAACGAGATTGGGGTCTTTCTCGTTAGAGTTTATCTGATCTATGATTGACAGATGTTGTGGGTAGTTTTCTGGGGTATGCAAAGCAAGTAGGCTCTAGATGGCTAAAAATCTGCTCATTTGGGCTATGTTTGAAATAATCAGATGTGTAAAAATTTGAGTTTTGTGCTGGTGAGCTTCACAACCTGTTAGGAAGAGGTAAACAACCTAGGGGCCAATCTACAGAGGGCATCTGTGGCTCATTTTTAGAACACAGGATCCCACCCAGCTTAACATATTGCATTTAATTGTCATGTCTTCTTGGCCTCCTCTGATCGGTGACAGTTTCTCAAACTCTCAATCCACTACCCTTGACAGTTTTGAAGAGTACCAGGCAGGTATTTTTGTAGAATGCCCCTCAATTTGGGTTTGTTTGATGTATTTCTCTTGATGAAGTTGGGTTTTTACAAGGAAGACCCCAGAGATAAGGTGCAATTCTCATCCTATCAAAAGCACTCATGCTATCAGCATGACTTACCACTGTTGATGTTGACCTTGATCACCTACCTGAGGTCATGTCTGTAAAGGTACTCCTCTCCTCTTCATATTCTGTTCTTTGGAAGCAAGTCACTAAGCTCAGCCTATACTCGAGTGGGAAGTTAAAACACCCTCTTGACAGGGGAATATCTACATTATTTGGAATTACCATTTGGAAATTATTTGGAATTTTGTAGAGGAGATTTGTGTCTTCTCCCTGATTTATTTAGCCATTTAATAACTAAGTTACATGATCGAACTCAATCATATAACTTATTGGGTTATAATCAGTGCTACATCATTTATTTTGTTTGCTCCAGTTGTTCCCGCTTTGGCTATTGGGAGCTTTTTCAGGTTGGCTCCTATATCTCTTTTACATGGCTGCATTAAAAATATTTTTATTTTAATGTCACTTTCTTACTTTCTGGTACTAGAGGATACTCTAGACTCATTTTGTATATTCCCTGCCTTCAAAGATGCACTAAAAGCAAGAAAACAGCAACGTTTACCTAGAACTCACCATTTCTCCAAGTATCCCTTGGTCTTTTTATTGGAGAATGATATCAGAACCAAGATATGAACCTTAGGCATTATTAATCTTTTTTTTTTCTTTTTGCTTAAGCTAAAAATAGTTGCAGTTTAATTGGAAAAGATGCCTCAGCTGGTCTTTCATTCAGTAAATACTTATTGAGTGCCAAGCTCTGTACTTGGGGTCATGTTTTCAGTTATTTAAAACTTGCTCTGAATAGAATTTCACTTTTTTATGCATAGTAATTATAAATTCACTTGCCATTTAATGTTATTTTAGTAATGGGTTATAATTAAATAGGAGATAGGGTTGTTCAATTATTGTTTGCTGTGCTAAAATCAATCTATTTTGCATACGCCTTCATTTCATTGCTGATTTTAATAACAAATGCTTATTATTGGGAGAAAACATATGGATGAATATTGATTTGAGTCACTAAGTGCTCATCAAATAATTTTTCAGTGTTCACATGGAATACTTCAAACATATACAAAAATAGAGAGAATATTATACTGAACATTCAAGGACCCTTTAGCCAGATTCAACATTTTGAACTCATCGCCAGTCTTAATTAACCTGAACCTGACATTTTTTCTGGATAAGGAAATCATTTTTGAACTTGAAGTAGATGTCACTGCTACTTTTCTTTCTTTCTTTTTCTTTTTCTTTCTTTCTTGCTTTCTTTTCTTTTTTGGTGACTCAGGCACACATAATCGAAGAAGCTTAAATCAGTGCTAAGGAAGTCTCATGCTCTACCGACTGAGCTAGCTGGGTGACTAGAGTCAGTGGGTGACTAATTGTCATCCTCCTTCAGTGTACTAGAAGCTTGTGGGTAGAATGACACCAAGAATGTTTGTAACAAGTAAGAATTTGCAGTAAATAGGGATTCACTCACCCAGGCCATAGAACTCAGATTCTGCTTTTCCTGAATAGCAGGGCACATGCTCGTCACAAAAGTATGATGCTCACACTAGGGCTGGCAGACTTTCAGGAGCCAAATATGCCAAGTATTTTCTAATTCAGTCTGGGTTCAGGTTTCTCAGGTCAGTCAAACACACCTGTTACTAGAATTTATTATGGACTGCTGGGACTTTCGCATCTGTCTTAGGCCACAGTGACTGAGTATAGTTCCTAGACATGAAAGTGAGAATTTGAAATTTGTGGACTGAGATTTGCAGACTATAGGATGAGATTTGTAGAATCCTTCAGTGAATGTTTCTTGAGCACCTACTCTGGGCCAGGGGTTTTCTGGGGACACAGTGGTAGACAGACACACATGACCCTGCTACATGGGGCTTACAGTCCAAGGGTAAAAGGGGACAGTCACTGTGAATCACACAGATCACTAATTACAATAGAGATAAGTGTTGTAAGGGATAGAAAAGACTGCTAAAATTATAGGGGTCTCTGATATTATCTAGGGGGTCAAGGAAGATACTCTAAGGAAGTGACATTAAAGTAGGTCCTAGAGAATAGATTAGAGTTGGTGAGGCAAGGCATGTGCGTGTGTATGTTGGGGATATATGTATGGGAATTGGGAATATCCAAGCCCAATATATCATCACTGTATTAACTTAATTACATATATAATATAATATGTTAATATATTTACTTAATTAAGCCCAACTCAACCCCAGTATTGAAGGAGGTGACACCCACAAAGGCTCTATAATGGGAAAGAGCTGAATGTGTCTGAGGCAGCACAAGTGGAATTGTGATAAAGGAGTGGGGCGGGTAGACAGGCTTCAGATCATGGTCAAGTCAGAAGCCTGGATTTTACTCCTGAAACAGTGAGAAACCAGCAAAGGGTTTTAGGATAGGGCTTTTCAGAGTTGGCCACCATGTGCAAATATGGTGGTAGGGGGTCAGCTTGGAAGTCAGAAGACCGGGTAGGGGACTACAGCAAAGGTCCAGATGAGAGGTTTCATGACTTGGTGATACAGAGAAGTAAGTAGATTGAGATCTAATTCATAGTTTTAATGTATTGGCTTTCACACTTTTTTTGTCTGCGATCCACCGAAAGAAAAACATTTTGAATCATGGGCTCAGTACACGAATATGTGTGTATGTGTATGTTTGTGAAACAAAAACTTCACAAAATGAGACTAGGCACACTGATCTATTTCATGCCACGTCATGCCATGCTATGTATACTTGTCATGTGTTTGAGGTGGGTGGAAGGTGTTAGGGGATTTTATGAACATGCTAAGCAGTTGGGACCTTCGTCCTGCATGAAGTTGGGTATCTCCCAAGTTTTACAGCAGATTTGTTTTTTAAGAGAAATAACCCTAATAGCATAGCAAAAAAAAAGAGCTCCATGACAGGGACACTAAGACATAAATAATTTTTCTAGGTCTCCTCTGTTTCCTCCTTTTATTTGTTTTTTTGGTAGGGGTTGGCAATTTTTTAAAAAAATGGAATCTTTTGTTTTAATCTTTATTTTTCCTTGCATACAGTAAAGCAGATACTTACTCAAATAAATGTATTTCAGGAATGTGAAACAAAGGATGTAAAAGTGCCCAATATTTCAACATTCACTGCATTCTGTTAACAGCTAGAATAGTGCCAAATTTATTAGCGTGCTGAAAACTTTAATGATCCTTACCTGTTCTCAGCACATATGTGTTTAGTAAGATGGGCAATAAAAATAGTCATAAAATTCTCTTGTAAATTTTTCAGAGCAGATTAAAATGAATTATCTAATTTGAATCTCAGATTTTTTTGTGTTTATTTACATATTTATCATTACTTTTCTGGTAAAACAGATTGACAGTCAATTACATTAAACATTGAAAGAGTCCTTTATGTTGTCCTGGTTCAACTTGTTTATAATTCTGAGTATGTTTTCTCTGACTTTTTAACTATGTCTACACCTTACTTGTATTACTATCCCAGGAGTGTAACGGTTATTATGGGCTAATTTATGCTGTGGTTAACAAGTTAATCAATCTCTCAGTGGGTTTCACTAAAAAAGGTCCATTTCTCATTTCACTCTACATGTCCAGTACCAGGTTCAGGAACACATTTCTTGTGGCCATACTCAGGGACCTAGGTTGATGGACACAGTACCATTTGATAATACTCCATGTCAACTTAGGCTTCAAGGTGTTTGGCAAACTTTTTATGTAAAGGGCCAGAGAGTAAATATTTTCAGCTTTCCAGGCCTTTCAGTCTCTGATCACTACTTAATTCTACCATTGTGATGGGAAAGTAGCCTCATATAGACAATGGGTAAACAAATGGGTGTGGATGTGTTATCAATAAAACTTTATTTACAAAAACAGATTGTGGGCCCGATTTGCAGGCCGTGATTTACCAACCAATAACCTAAGGAACAGAGGACAATAACCTGTGGGGTTAATAAGAAAGGTGGAGAACTTGTTGAGATAAAGTCAGTGTGCTTTGGGCATGGTGGTTGTCCCACATGTCCTCCCAGTTGGATCACAGCACTGGAATGTGGTGGCCCTTTCCAAGGAAGACCCAGTGAGACCAAGGTACCTTCTTAGACTTAGAGGGTTTGCATTTGCAGGAAAAGTTGGAGTCAAGGTCCTTACTTAGGGACGTCCCATTTCCCAGACTCAGATTAAGCCACGCATAGAATGCAAACTGTAAATTGAATGTTTGGCTCATTTCCTTAGGGCTGCCAGGCTGAAGCTGCACTTAATATTAGGCCAGGGATTAATTAATACAACCTTTCTGGGCAAAGCTCCCTGCTGTTGGGGAAATGCATCAGGGAATGCAGCCTTTGTGCCCAGAGAAACAGCTCCTAAGAGGAGAAGGCGTGAGATGGCTCCCTGGGGCTGCCTTTCGCTCTCTAGGAATTCCTGGACCTACACCACACACCTAAGTGCACTTGGCCTAAATGGCAGGTCTGAGCAGGTGTCTAAGATGGGTGCTGTGATGCACAGGGGCCATAGAGGATGCATATACAGCGTTCCTTTATACTGCAGTGGGAGAGGTCATAGCATCTGAGCCCTCTGTGCTTTTGCCCTCACCTCTGCTCTGCTAATGGAAATCCTCCCGACCCTATAAAGGTCAAGTCTAGAGTGTTCCCCTCAATGGAGACTGACTCCTCCAGTCAATAATATTTTGGACTCCCTCAGCCTTTTGTACCTTGGAGAGCTCAGGGTGGTTTGTATGACAATGATTACGGTACAAGTCTGCCTGCTGGAGCAGATTATAAGCTCTTAGAATACATGGTCTCTGGTTTATCCATCCTTAGATTCTAGATCTTAGCCCTGTCCATAGAGGGAACACAGTATATTGGAGAGCTGGCATGGTGCTTTGCAAGGGGCATAAGTTTTGGAGGTCTGCCAATGACTTCCTTTGTAACCTCAGGCAAGTTACTGGACTTATTTGAGCCTCTATACCATTATCTGCAAAATGGGCTTAATAAGACCAGTCCCGAGGATTGCAGATAAAATAGACCTGAAGCTTGTGTACCCATGCTCTTGTTGATGGCTTTGCCATCGTTCACTTGATAAAATATTTCATCAGATGGAACTGAGGAGTTTTGGGGGCATCTGGTTGAGTTCACAGGGCAAATTCTGAAGGTTCAGCACCGCATTTGCTTTCATTGAAGACCTGAGACACCACTGACTGACTATAAGGTACTCTATTATTTTGTGGACCTCTCAACATTGGAATCACCTGGGAAGTTTTCACATCTCTCCATGCCCTGGCCATACCCCAGATCAGTTATATCAGTAATTTGGGATTTGAGCATGGGTTTTTAAAATTTATTTGTTTATTTATTATCAGTATTTTAAACAACTCCCCAGGTGATGCCATTATGCCACCAAGATTGAGAACCACTGCATTGAAAGAGATACCACTGTCCGTTAACATGATGGCTCAAGGCTTCCTTATCACTTGGAATTTTTGTTTTATTTTGTTTATGGAGTCCCTTTAGAAGTTCTCTGAGCTCCTGAGGAGTTCCCCAACCACCTTCTCATCAAGAAGGGTCTCTACAGGAATACTGGTGCAGTTGGGAGATAGCAGACCTGGGTTTCTCCCTTCTCCTGCCTGGTGCACAGTCCCTGAGCATGCAGCCTGGGGGCTCCTGTACTCTGGTGTGAGGGTAGAAAAGGGGCTTAACAGTTAAGTCTTCCCTGGGGTGCTGTTTATCTCAGCCGTGGAGAAGCAGAAGTGCGCCCTTGATTTCAGTCCTGATACTAGAGATGATCAAATGGAAAATTGTGTGCTTTTTAGAATCAGTGAAATATGGCGGATTACATGGTAGATGATAAGTCAGCTTAGAAGGAGGTGGTCACCAGTGTCTTAGCTCTGCAGTGGTTGCCCAAGCTGTGTTTGACTCCAGCAGACAAGGAAGAACTTGCAGCTCTAGGAGCAATTTGGACAGTCATCATCACACTTCCAGGAATAGCTGTGCTGGAAAGACTTCCTATGGGGCAGTGTTTCTCTGCTCAGACTTGCTTACCTTTTGGGAAAGAGCTCAGGCTTCTGAGTCAGTTATATCTTTAAATCCAGGCTCCAGGGTGTGTTAGCTCTATGACTTTAGGAAGACTCCTTGATTTTTTTGGAGTCTCAGTGTGCTCAGCTGTCGAATGGGAATGATAGCAGTAGATAGCGCCGAGGGTGGTTGCGAGGAGTCAGTAAGTTAACTGCAAGTTTCACAGGAGCTGGGAGCAGCTAGCCAATAGCAGCAATTGCGTTTCTTAGTGCTCTTATCCTGCAGGGGTCGTACTCGTTGTGGTTTATTGTACTCCTTGTTCAGGCACTGGGGTCATGGAGGAAGAAGCCTCTAACTGCCTGGGAGCAGGTGACATTTTCCTCGGGTCTTAGAGGAAATATGTTCACTGTATTTAGAGTCTCTTCAGGATGAGCACATCATCTTTCTGTAACCACTTCCTTAGAATGATGGGATGATGTGGGTTCTCTTTGGTTATTTTAGTCTGTTTTCTTATTTAAGAAAATTTCTCCACTGATGACTTTAAAGAAAGCCCTTCAGCAGCCACACATGTTCAAATTCTGAAGCAGTTAGGCTCTCAGGGTTTAATTTTAAACCAGAACTATATTTCAGGTTGGATTCACAGGCCAGCCTACGAAGTCTTTGCTCGCTAATAGTGCTAATCAGAGCAGTGTATCGGCTGCAGCCTACCCTTGTTTGTATGTTGGCCCAAGAGGAAAATGTATCCTGAGTCCCAGGTAGGAATACAGTGATGTGCATTCACAGCAACAGCTCCTTCAGAGGCCACCTTGAAGGAATGGGTAGATAGTATCCAGCAAAGTGTCCTCAACATTTGAAGACATTAGCAGAGCACCATGTTCTTTGTTCTGGTAGAAAAGTACACACTCATTGCAAGAGTGTTTCCTGTTAGATCAAGTGAAAGTGACAGTAGGGCTCATTGGAGGCATGTATGTGCTTGGGTTGTTTTTGCAGTGCCAGTCCTTAGACACTAAATTGTGACTGTTTACAAATGTGGCAGAAATTAACGTCAAATCTGCACGGGCAAACTTGGTTCCTGGTTTTTGTCTACTTGCTTCATTGATCTGGCATTTAGTAGTCAAGTGCTGTCAGTGGTTTCCAGGTGCCAGTGTGGAATCCAGTGTGTCCACAGGATGAGAGCATTTCAAAGGCAATGGAGGGGCGTTTCCTGAACCAGCCACATGGGTTCACCCACTTAGGCTGTGAGGATGTTACAGTTTCAGGGCCATGGAGAAGCATGGATTTTCTCTTCCCACCCTCATTCATGCGTGACTTGCCTGTTTCTGCCTAAATGTCATTTTGCTCTATAATTAAAGACTTTACAGTATTGAGGCATAGGAGAGAGGGACATTGTTGGGAAATGATCCAGCACAGGTAATATGGATCATGCTTTCAAAATGCCTCCTGAATTAATGGGGCTGAGATGCAGAGATGCTAGGGGAAGGCTGGGTGGGAAAGAAGGTTGAAGAAGGCCCTTGGTTTCGGCCACTCTGGTTTCTCCCTGGGCTGAGTCTGTTGTCGTAATCTCAAACTGTGAGCAAGGTGCTTCCTGTCCTTCATGACTGCACAGCATAAAGCTCATCTGGAATGGCCTCCTTGTTTCCTGTTGCTATGTCTAGGCTGGTAGGAGAGATGGCAGCATGCAGGGTTTCAGAATTGGGAACCCAGGTGACCTTGTTTTTCTTTAGGCAGCCTTGGGTGCAGATGCTGTTTGTCTCAGTTTTGAGTTGTTGGCTGGCCCCCATGTTGGAAAAGCAGGAACTGCCTGCAGAGCTAAAAGCAGTGCAGTGATTCTCAAAATTAAGACCGTACCAATGACTAATGGTCTTCTTCTCATAGACCCTATTCCCAGGTGATAATGATGTAGAAAATTAAAATGAAGGTCATGATGATCTTCACTGTTGTCAGATCCCTACTATGTGTTGAGTATAGTCCCATTACTCAGAATGAGGCTCTGAGAAGCCCAATGACTTGCCCAATACCACACAGGCTCCCACTTATAACTTCCTTCAGCTGGTCTGGGACAGGGCCAGGGAATTTTTATAAACACCCCTGAAGGGTCCTCAGACACTGGCTTGAGAGGCATTGTCATAGACTTCAAGCTCATGGAGGGCAGGCAAGTGTCTGTCTTGTTAAAGACTATCTCTGAGGCCTAACCTGGGCCAGGGACATTACAGGTACTGAATCAATACTTGTGGAAGGAATAAAAGAGTGTTGTTCTCTTCAGAGTATTCTCTTGGGAGTCCTAGGGGCTCCTGCTCAGTTCCCTGGGAGCATTAAGTCATCAAGCCTAGAGCTTGTGCCCTGACAACTTTGGTCTCATTGCCACAAACAATTCCCCCTGGCTTCCTGGTTCTGGTCCTGGAACCCTGCGTTGTTCCCTGATCTCCTTTGTAGCCTCCCTGTTTCTCTAGATCCCAGGCCCTCCCTTGATCTGGTCAGTACTTTCCTTAGCAACCATGCTTCTATCTCCAACAAAAGCCTGGCTGCTAGGCAAGCTTTCTTGGTGCTGCTTGCAGGCCCACCGTTCTGGGTTCATCATCCTGCGACTTACACCCTATCATCTGCTCCTGGGGCTTTGAGGATCAGGTTACACTTGTCAGACTGGGTGTCCAGGTGCCTCCTTTCCTTGTAGGCAGTTCTACTCCTGATCCTCCTGGCCACCATCCCATCTTGCCTTGCTTAGGAGCAGAAAGTCAGCTCTCTTTAAATGGTCAGGTGACTATTAGGTGCTGGAGTGTGTAGGCTTGGGTTCAACTTCTGGCCCTCATGTGAGCACTTCAGCTCTCAAAGCCTCTGTTTCCACATCTGCCTGTCAATCAGTAATGATGGTGAGGTGATTTGAGGATTAAATGGAATTGGGTATATAAGGTGCTTAGTGTCAGGGTGGCGATGAGGTGATCACTGTTTTATCTGTTGTGTGACAATTTGCCATCTGCCTATAAACAAGTCGTGAGTTTTACTTGCAGATTATCTTGACAATGAGTATTGTACATTAATGTATTATTTTAAATGAGGTCCCTCAATTTTGTGCAAAGACGAAACAAAACCCACTTCTCACCCCGCTTGGGGCTCAATACAGCAGTAGGTGCAGGAGTGTAGGAGACAGTGTTGGGTTTCATACCTGGCTCAGCCCTGTGACCAACTCATTGAATCCCTCTAAGCCTGAGCTGCTACATCTATAAAATGAGAATAGTTGCCTTTCCTGAGTTTGTTGGGGTGATTTAGTGCCCGTGCTTGGGAAAGGACCCAACATGAACCTGTGATAGCTGGGCATCTTCCACACCTTTCTACGTGCCCCTCCTAACACTGCTTGGCCTTTCAGGTGAGAAAGTTACTAGCAACAAACCTGCTCCATACATCCCTGGTTTGCCTCCACAAAACCTAATGGGAAAATTGTTTTAAGAGTCATGCCACATTTTACATGCTAGGGAGCTTCTAGTATATGACAGAGATTCCCTGGCCCCCATATTTACATTCATGCTCTGTACTTTGCACAGTTGCAATGAATTAATCATTTATTTTAATTATTTACTTCCTGTCTGTCTTCTACATATCCCAGCTAACCCCCAAGGTCAGAGGCCTCATCTTTCCACTTTTCTGCTCCATAACCCCACCAGGTCTCATGAATACTTGTGTCTTTGACAGTGGAGGAGACCTGAGAAGTGATCCACAGGGCTTTTCTCTTAATGGCTCCCAAGGAAATAAATCAGCCTCCGTAGGTGCCGCCCTGGTGGAATCTTAGAAAGAGGGCTGGGGCTCTTGATCACCCTGTCTCTGGTTACCTCTGTCTTCAGCTGACCTTTATTTGCAGCAGTGGCTGTGCTCAGTGCATTGGCAATGGACTAAACTCTAGTGCTGTCAGGTAATCCAGCCCCCCTCTGGCTCCATTGCTGTCTTTTTGTAAGATGGAGCCCATTAAAAATAGTGAGGTAGGAAAGAGAACTGGTGATGCCCAAGATCATTGTGGAAGACACACAGGCAGTCTAGGACTACTACTGGCAGCTCCTTAAGGTGAAACTGCTGGGCATAACCTTGGGTAATGAGAGTAGCTCGCCTCTGTGCTTTGTGTTATCTGGACTGTCTTCATTCATTGATTCCTATAGCCATCTGTCTCTATTTATCCGTCCATCTGTCCATCCATCCATCTCCCCATCTACCCTTCTATCCATTCATCTATTCATCCATGAATCTATGCACTTACCTACCCATCCATCATCCCTGTGTCCATCTATCACTCCATCCATCCATCCACCTACCCTTCCATCCATTCATCTATTCATTTATGAATCTATGCACTTTTCTACCTATCCATCATCCCTGAATCCACCTATCCATCCATATATCCATCCATTCATCCATGAATCTATCTACTCATCCACCCGCACACCTATTCATCCACTCATTCATGGCATTTTAACTTGAATATCTGCTGTGTGCCAGGAGGCATGCTAAGTACTGGCACATGATGTGAGCAAAACCAGACACGTACTCTGTTCTTGTGAGCAGTGAGTGGATATAACATTAATCAAATAGTCCCATTCAAGGGTGTATAATTACGAGGCAGTAAGTACCTTGAAGGAAAGCATTTAATGAAGAAGTCTTAGTGTGGGGAGCCACAGAGTTGGCATCTCCCCATGGAAGTGCTATTTCAGCTGGAATAAGAATACAGATCTAACCGTTAATTAGTACTTTTGATAGGCCCAGGTACAATCATTTTAACCTCATTTGTATATGTTGATTCTTTAGCCTCATAATGACCCTATAAAGCAGGAATGATTATTCATCCTTGTGAGGAACTGAGACACTTACCGGTCTAGCTTTTGACAAGTCAGTGTGGGGCAGGATTCTGAGCCCAGAAAGTCTGGCTCAGAACTCACTTCTTCTTGCATCGGAGGAGTGGGCAGGAGTTAATTAGGGGGAAAGGGATGGGTAATGAAAACCACCTAGGGTCAGGCCCTGAGGTGAGGGTCGTGGGCATAGATGATTCCAGAAAGTGGCTGAAGTATAGAGGATGAGGAGGAGCTGGGAGGGTGACAGCAGGAGGTACATGAGAGCTGTCTGGAAGGTATCCACCCATGTGATAGGAAGAGTAGAGGCATTCGTGGTTGGAGTTTTTCTACCTCATAGGCAGAAGCCAAACTGTGGTGTGCCTTATAGACCCTATTAAGGATTTTACAGTGAGAAGCCATTGAAGAGTTTTCATTATGTGAAAGCCTGGCTGGAGACAGTGTGGAGAATGGAGGGAGGGAGGCTAGGGTGGAGGCTGCGGTGAGAGGCTGATGGACCGCCCTTCGGCCTTGCTGGTGGAGAACTGGTAAGTGTCTTCAGATGAACTTTAAGAGGTAAAATAGCTGGTCTTGGATGTGGGAGACAAGGGTGAAAACCCTCTGATTGTCAAAATAACTACTCTTCTTGGAGGGCTGGCTCAGTCTGGGTGTTGGTAGTGCTTTATTGTCTTCCAAAGCCATTGGTCACTGTTGATTATGGAGGGGTCATGACTTGGGGTCCTGCAAGGTTTCCTGTGTCATCAGGCCATTGTCAAGATACAGGAGTGTAATGTGTGCTCTCCAGTCCCTCCTTCTTTGGGACATGAGTCACACATAATATTTCTTTCTCTCCTTGCTGCCCTGGTTCTTGCAGCCACAGTGAGGTTCATAGCTCAGACCAAGGTCCCAGTTATGTTAGCACATTGTGCTTCAGTTACACTTACTTGGATCTCATCTCAGTTGCTCCTCCAGGTGCATAAGATAAGTCCACTCATTTGCATAACCTTGATCACCCCATCTTTGTCTACAGATATTTCTACCTGGGGATTATGTCTCTGATCCCCTGGGGTTCTTGAGTATGCTTTGAGGCTCCAGCTACCTCCCACTTGGCGGGATGGATTGAGACACCATATTGATGCTGCTCTAGGGAATCTGCCTGTCCACTAAAAGAGCTTTTAAAATTACCTTTCATTCGATTTCTAAGAATGGAGCTTTTGTGGATCAAATGTGACACTAGCTTATTTTTGCATGAATTTACCTTTCTCTGACAGCCTCAGATGAGTCTTGGAGTTAGTTGGATTGAGTATGGAATGCAGAGATGGTATTTCTTCTCAGGGTTCCCAGGTTGGCATCTATGTAAAATATGCTGGGGTTTTATGGACCAGAACAGTTGGAGAAGCAGAGAGAATTAGAGTCAAGATTAAGGTAAAATTGACTTTATTGAAGTGGCCAAAACTTGGAGCAAGTCTGAGGAAGTCTGGTCTAATGCATGAGACATAGGACCAGATATATAAATAATGGGCAGCAAACCAGCTGGGCAGATGCCCCTTGATTGATTTATTTTATTCGTGTTAGGTAATAAGATCTTTAAAAAGTATCTAAGGGTACATAGGAGGAAAGGGCCACCTCTGCAGTTTTGGGGCTAATAGGATGGTGGCTCAGTGTCAAGGCTCAAACTAAGTGGCTGTGGATCTGGGACAGTTTTTCAGTTTCAGTGTTACATTGCTGTGAAACAAACCACCTCGTACATTAGTGGTATAAAACTTTTAAAAATGCTTGTGAATTCTGTGGGCTAGGTATTCTAACAAGGAACATAGGGATGGCTTGTCTCTGTTCCATGTTGTCTAGGGCCTCCACTGAGATGATCTGAAGGCAGGGGACTTGATGGCTGGGGGATGGAGTCATCTGTAAGCATCTTTACTTGCATGTCTGGTGGTTAATGCTGGCTGTTGGCTGAGACCTGAGCTGTGCCGACCGTTGGAACACCTATGTGTGGTCTTTCCACATGAGCTCACTTGGGCTTCCTCACAGTATTGCTGCTGGGTTCTAAGAATGAGCGTCCCAAGAGAGCATGGTGAAAATGAATGGGACTGTAGGATCTAGCCACAAAAGTCACACCAGTTCACTTTCATAATCTGTTGATAGAGGCAAGGTGGTAGAGCAGATGTGAAAGTCTTGGTCATCTCTAGATGACTTTTGAATCTCTGATTGAAGCTAATCAAAGGTTCAGAGGGATGTTTTGAACTCTGGGTTAAGCATCAATATTTAAATGGAACCTCTTGAATAGTAACCCATGGCTGTTGCTACAGTGCACCTGAATGGCCATTTGATTTAATTAAAAATGCTGCCAATCTTCTAAATGTCTGCAAATAGCAGATGGCAATCTGATTGTCACCTGAATGAGCTCAGAATTTCCCCTTCAATGCACTGTACTAACAGCCCCTCTTAGCTTGTCTCAGAACTCCATCCAGCTACCCATCCAACCATATATTCATCCATATGTCTGCGCACCCTTGTACCCTACCCATCCACCTAGCAAGTAAGTGCCTACAGTGTGCCAGGGATTGCATGGGGTAGTATGAGAAGGAGGGAGAGGAATAGAAGACAGAGCCCAGTAGGTCATGAGCCATACCTTCATTGAACTCACTGTCTTGAAGAGCTGCTCCTGCACAAATAAGTAAGGTTGCTAGGGGCCTTGGAGAGGTTCTTGTCTGCAGCTAATTGCTTTATTGGTGAAGCCATGCCCACTGGACCTCAGTGCCCTTGGCTTCCAAAATGCCTGCGGCCTTCTTCTCTTGTCCTTTTTCGTTAGGTATTGGCAGGAAGCCCATGTTTGCTACCAAAGAGGCCAGTGCCCCTTTGCGTTGCGTGTTACTGAGCTTGTTTCACCCAATGGGTACCACACTGACAGAGCCCGATTCCTACATAAATCAGATGAAGGGGAACAGATGTGTCTGGTGGCAATTGCATTTTCTTTTAGCCACCCATTTTCCTTTCATCCCAGAGCTCTGCTCTTGCAGCTCAGGGCTATGTTACCATATGTACTTGGCAGAGGTAAGAAGCATTATGTTTTCCTTTCCAAGCACCCTGCTTAGGCCTACTGAGTTCTCCTACCTGCAGCCCGCCTTTTCCCATACAGTGAAGCGGGGAGATGTGGTTGCCCCTGGGCTGCTGCTTTGGATGGCATCCTGTCTGCAAGTACTCAATTTCTTGCTGCTGCCGTGAGGCAACAGGGAGACGTGAGGATCCAGCAGCCTGCATCATTGTGATGCTGACGGATGAATCAGAGAGAATTTCAAGGGCAGACAGAGGACACCAGGAAGCGATAATTTTACCTGTGGTTTCATGCATAGACTTCAGATGATCAAGTGGTTACTTTTAAGGGACTTTTTGGGCATTGGTTTAAATTAACAAACACAAAATTAATTGCAGTCAGTTGAATCACAATAAACAGTGGTTTGAACTTTTTTTTTTTTAAGTGCGGAGAACAATTCTTTTTTTTTTTTTTTT
>PVJL010000110.1:308740-554112 GCA_004026885.1 Lyroderma lyra | reverse complement strand
AGCTCTCACTCCTCCCCTTGTCTCCCAACTTCGTAGTCCCCACACATGTGGCTTGGGCTTTCAGGGTGAGTGAACCTTGTTGGCCTTATTCAATGTTGGAGTCTCTGACTCTTGGTGACACATTGAGTATGGTCAGCCAGGGCATTGTATTTGTTCTGGGGACATCTCAGGCATAGATGGAGTCAAGGTTGGGAGTCGAGGAAGTAGGAATGTTTCCAAATATTAGACTTGAGATTGGATGAGTAATTTTTAAGCCCTTCTTAGGACCAGGTGTGTTGCTTTTTAAAACAATCCTTGGGATTTGAGACATATTATCCCTGCATGTCTGAAAAGGGAAGCTCAGAGAGGTAAAGTAATTTGCTGAAGGTCACATAGCAAGTAGCTTGAACTAAATTCCAAGGGCTGTTAAGATCTGAAGCTTGAGCTCTCTCTCCTACCTGCGCCTCAGGTGTTCAGAGGAGAGAGCTTTTTGTTATGGGAAAGCCAAGTCATGAAATGTTAATAAAAACAGGATCTTTATCCCCTCCCAGGTGTGCATGCAGGTGTGTCTGCCCACCCCCAGACCCCGCATGCACTGTCAACATCTGGCTCCTTGCTGTTTGAGAGTTTGGGCCCATTTGGAGACTCTGACAATAATGGTTCAAGATACAGACTGCATTTTTCAGACTCCATTGGGTGGTTCCTTCTGTGATAAACACGAAAATACCCCACTTCCTGTTGACCATCTGGTTGTCTGGAAAGTTGTCTTCCTGGTGATGGCCCTGCTTGCCTCAAATCCTCCCACCTCTTTATCTCCCATTAACACAGTCAGTGTGCAAACCTTGTGCAATTTGCCTGTTTTTCAACAAAACCTTTACTTTGTGTTGGTATGTTTTGCCCTGTGTGTTTGCATGGTGCAAAGGGACTGTTGTTACCATATTTACAGCAAGCAGCAGGGCTGCAAATTAGTTTTTGTGACAAACTGAAGATAGCCAGTTGCAGTTCAGGATTCTGATTTGTACTGTTACAAAAATATGTATTGTCGAAACTAAAATTTCAAATCACTTCCTTCACATCTTGAAATAGTGTGGTGGGTATGTGATCTGCAATGAAGAACTATTTCTGATTTTAAAAACTCTGAAAAGTAGCATGTTGAAAATGCTTCTGGGTGCCTTAGCTTTTTAAAAATACAACTGTGTGCCTTGTCCATGTGTTTATAAACAGATATTGTTGTCTTTTCAGTCTTTGTTTTCATACTGTTAGTTTACATACTTTTTTCTTTTTTGCCTAACAAGCAATATATTATAAAATTTACTGTTTTTACATAGTCTTTGTAATTATGCTGTCTGATGACTTTGTACAGACATGCATACACACACACACACTAGTGTCACAGTGAATGTCTTAATGCACACATCTCCTTTCTTTTTTCCTATTGAATTGGGATTATGTTTATAATCCCTGTTGAATTATGGCCTGTGTTTCCTAGAATGGAATTACTTGGTCAAAAGATAGGGACATAACTTGGTAAATATTGCCATCTGATTGCCAGAAGGGTTGTACCAATTTATAATACTGTATTTCCTTTAAAATTTAATTAATGATGGAAGAACATTTCTTCAAATACAGTAAGTTCTGCTATAATGTGACTTAAGTGTTCCTAAAAATCATTATGCAATTAAAGAACTCACAAGGCATATGGGAAAAGTGGGGTTAGGGCACAAATCTCAAATACTTTGTCAGTGACACAGAAGAAGAAGATGGCACAGTTTTGCACAGGTTAGGAAACATACATGCTACAATAAATGTGACCAGAAGTTGGCCTGTGAAAGTGGCTGTGAGAAGGACTTCAGCTTCTAAGTGAGTGTCTAGTGGTAGAACGGGGGTTTTCTGAGTTGAGGAAAGTTGTGGATAGGTGTGGCTCAGGACACATGGCGAGCTGAGGCAGCTGGTAGACATGTGAGATGCGTGTGTGCACATTTTGTGTCTCCGTGACTCTGTGTGTCTCCATTTGTGTGACATTGTGTGACTCTGTTTGGCTGGGTGCAGGCTACTGACGTTCACTGAGGTTTCTGGCGAATAAAAATCATGCACAAGCAAACGCAAAATCTGTGTTCTGCTCAAATTGTTCCCTCATATCAATTGCATAGGAACAAATTTGTGTTTTCAAAACAAGTTATAGCAGAACTCACTGTGCTTTCTACTTGTATTTCCCCTTGTTTGATTGGCATTTTATGCTCCTGTTCAATTTGCAAACAGGAGCTGAGTTGCCCGAAGAGAATTTTTATCTTCGTATTTAAAAATAGGAATATAGATAGGTAATTGCCTCATTTGGCTTTATAATAAATAAGGATTGCATCAATTTTACTTTATAATAAAGATTCCATCATTACCAGATTCCTGTCTGCTCTGTCTTCATACTTGGGAACTGAGAACAATTTGAACTATTATACAAAATGGGCTTCTAGTACTTTCCATTTATAAATTTAAAAACCTATTTATTCATTCATTTATTCATCCATTCACAAATGGAAGTCTGACTACCAGCTAATATTTTTTTATTGCCTCTCTGGTAAAGTGATGCCTTTTGCCATCTCATGGGACAAGTTGAGTTTTCTCTGTGATGGAAACCCTCTCTGAACCTCATCCTTAAAACGGATGGTATTGGCATCCTCATAAGGGATACCGAGGGTATACTGAGAGAAAGGCCATGACTTCTCCAGTGCCTATTGAGTAAAGGAGAGTTTCCTTCTGTTCTTCCATCCCATCCTGGTTTTTCCTTTGACCTAACATCTTCCACAACCTTTCCGTGGGACACAAGGGAGGGAAGGATACCATCTTTGCTCCGGCAATTAGAGGTTTGGTCCTCTGAGCCCTTCTGCTGATAGAAGAATGATTTTGCTTTGCTTTCTGGATATTCATGGTCTGAGATATCAGTGGTCTCTTACTGGAATTTTCCCACTGAATGGTGATGAAACAATTGTGCCTTGTATCACAGAGCCCTTGCCAAGCTTCAGATAAGCTGCACTTCCCTAACTATAAAGGTCTGCTTTTTCTGGCCTTCCTGTTACAAACGAGGATTTTTGTGTGTGCAAACACAAATTCTGTTAAAAACTAGAAAAGGGTTGTGACTTCAGTGTTGAGTATGGACATCAGAATAATGCCACTGAAGTGTCTGGAGTTTGGGGCCACCAACCAGAAGAATCTTTGTGTTCTGGCCTCTCTGGGGTTGTTTCCCCTAACAGAGCTTTTAAAATTATAGAACTGGAAGGAGGCTTATGGAAGCTCCTTGAACAGGGATCATTTCATTAAAGGTTTTCTACATTTTTTTTATTGCCTAAAAAAATGTTCTTTTTAGTACAAAATGCAATACCAGACAGATGCCTGATACCTATTCCCAAGCAGCGTGGCTGGCTCTGGGTGAGTGGAGTTGAAAGTGGAGACTTTGGTGGTCCTTGCTGCTCTGAGGTGACCTCCTGTGACACCTCCTTCCATTTGTAGGACATTCCAGAACACAGGTGGAAAACCTCTAACTGCTGCAGTTCCGTTCTTCACTTTATCTAACAGGAGGCTTGTCCAAGTCCCCCAGTCAGGTTGTTGAAGAGCCATTCGGCCCACCTCTGCTTCCATAAATTAGAACTCGGGTTCAGGCTTAAGGTTGATACTGTTCTGAGCTTGAGCCCTTCCCCACCAGCTTTGAGAGGATGGGTCCTGCTTTGCCGTCTTATTTGTGAGCTCATGCTCTTGTGAGAGGGTGGAGGAGAACTCATTTCTCCTGAAAGTTTTGAACGTTCTTCTCGGGTGGTTAATAGGCCTGTGGCTCAGGGGCAGCTAGTAGGAGTAATTGATTTATGTTTCTTAGAATGTGCTGCGTTTTTGTTAGCTTTTGATGTGGGCATTTGATCGCCTGGTGGCGGAGGGTTGTATGTTACTCTGAGGGAAAGATACAGAGTAGAGAAGAATGAGCAGTTTTCCATGAAACTGGCAAGAAGGCTCCTAACTGACGTGTAAGCATGTCAGGACTGGACTGGGGAAAGTGTCACCCACCTTCCCCAGTTCCTTTATCTGCCACACCCTTGAGTAGCTTCTCTTGCTCTTAGCATAGCATCGAGATTGGAGTTCTGAACATGCCCCCGAAGGCCGGCTGGGTCTGCCTCCTGCCTTCCTCTCAGGCTCATCTCTCAACCTACCCCTCTTCTCACTTCAGCCACACTACCTGTCTCATCCTCAGACTGACCACACTTCTTTTTGGCTCAGAGCCTTTGCACATTCTGTTGCCTCTGACTACCGTGCTTCTCCCTGTGCCT
Organism: Lyroderma lyra; assembly: GCA_004026885.1. Classification (NCBI taxonomy): domain Eukaryota; kingdom Metazoa; phylum Chordata; class Mammalia; order Chiroptera; family Megadermatidae; genus Lyroderma; species Lyroderma lyra. Next base: position 549,826 of record PVJL010000110.1, on the reverse strand, counting down.
GCCTCCTCCGCCTCCAGTTAATGACACTTTTCCTTCCATTCTCAGTGAGAGTGTCACCTCTTCAGAGGAACCTTTCCTGACTGCCAAGACCAGGTCAGCTGCCAGTGAGCATCATTCCTTTTGTTTAGTGCATTTATCTCAGTTTGTTATTATGTATTGATTGGTGACATTATTATTAATAATTAGTATCTATCTCTCATCACACCCCCGAGACTTTATGCTCCATGAGTGTAAGGATCACACTTGTTTTTACTCACATTGCACCTCTGGTGTCTACCACAGTGCTTGTGATAAGCATTTAATAAGTATTTGTTGAGTGAATGAATGACTTCCATCTCTTATATCAGCTCTGAGAGAGTAGCTGTGGCTGCCTCTGGGTGAGTGGAGTGTTATATTGAAAAAAACATTTACTAAATGCTTCTGTATACATGATCCTGTGCTGGAGCATCTTGGGTCAGTCTGGGCTAATTGAGGCAGGTGCTGTGATTGACAAGGATGTCTGGCTTGAATGAGGGAGAGGTAAGAAGGGAAAGGAAAGAAGGGTAGTTGGTGGGTATTCAGAGAGTGCCCCCTGATGTATTATCTCACTGGTCCCTAGGACCAACATTTTGCTCAACTCAGGTATTGAGTTTTTACTGGTCACCTTCATTGCTCAGTCCTCTGACCACACGCACATACCTGCCATCTTCTGTAGCTCACAGCATCACTCAGTGTGAGCTTTGGAATTGAGTATAGTGTGTGACAGTGGGCACACAGAACACTGTGCAGCTGGGAAAGAGGAGGGAGTAGGCCCCCTCTCTTACCTGAACACAAGATTTGATTCCACGGTGTTGGTTCCACAGGTGAGTTTTATTATGCAAGGCTAAGCAAGGCCAAGTAAGGTGCTGGAAGCAGAGGTCTGGGACGGATGGACTCAAGGAGGCAGGACTCAGAAGCCCACCCAGGAGCCAGGCATGGAGGAGACCCTGGGTGTGAGGTTCCAGTTCTGGGAGAAGGGCTGCTCACTCTTCCCTCTCCTTGAGCCAAGAACAGTTCCTTGAGGACCCGACAGGAAAGTCCTATGGCCCGAGCCAGCGCAGGTGGTCCAGTGGACATTAGGGCCAATCCAGGGAGCAGTGAGTTTGGCAGCTGCAGCCCAGTCCTGAATCTGGGGATAAGAAGCCTAAAGCTCTCCATGTTCTCTCATTTGTCAAACATTTCTTGTATACTTACTGTGTGACAAGCCTTGAGGTTCACAGTTAAAGACATAGGCTCTACTATCAAGGACTTCACAATGTAGTTGGGGAGGTAAATTAATTTTTAAAGCATAATGTTATCTACATATATTTTTCTATAAATAAAGGAAACTTTGTAACTACTGTGTAAGAGTATGGAGGGTTTTCTGGAAAAATTTCAGCCATAAATGCCTTTACTTTTCATATTACAGGGCTGGATAGTTTCTGAACAGCTCTAGTATGAAGAAGTTAATTAATTCTAATCCTACTTCCTGGAAATAGCATTCCTATTAACATTTCTTCCTCTCTTTTTGCCCAGGAGTGAGTGAGTGAGTGAGTGAGTGTGTGTGTGTGTGTGTGTGTGTATTCTACATGATTGAGTTAATTCTATAATAAAATTTTGTATCATGGTGTATCAGTTATAGGCTTAGTGGCTGAAAATAACAGTTTATTATTTCCTGTGATTCAGTGGGTGGACTAGGTCCTTCTTCTGTTGGTGTCATCTGGGCTCACGCATGCAGCTGCAATGGAAGGTCCAAGAAGGCCTCACCCACCTTTCTGGGATGGAGCACTGGCAGGTGGCTGGATACCTCACATCCTCTCATCCTCTAGTAGTAGGCTAGACTAGCTTCTTTACATGGTGGTCTCAGGACAGTGAACCAAGCTGGCAAAAGTAGGAACTACAATGTTTCTTAAGGCTCATTTAGCATTTGGAGTTGAATGAAGTCACTTTTATCACATTCTGTTGGTTAAAGCAAGTCACAGGGGTAGTTCAGATTCAAGAGTTGGAAAATATACTCCACCTCTTGATGGTAAGAGAGGTAAACTCACATTGCAAAAGAGCATGGATGCAGAAAAATGTAGTTTATTGAGAGCTGTTACTGGAACCATCCCTTGAAACTGAAAATCATTATTTTTCATTTTATATTTCATCACTTTCCACATCATTAGAACCTGTTTGTAGATACAGTTTTTAGAGCATGCATGTTTCCTTTTAACATGTTTGTTAGAGATTTAGGTTTTAGTCTATTTCCATGTAATGCAATAAACATGCATGATGCCTTGCCAAGATTTTGGAGTCCTTGAAGAGTCATTACTAGGTCAAAGTGAAGAGTATGGACAGTTTAAGGCTCTTAATACATATTGTAAAAGTCCCTTCTGAAAATTATGCCACTTGATAATGATGCATCAACAGTATCCATCTCACTATCCCCTTGTCAACATGAAGTATTACTCATTTGCAAAAATACCTTTGTCAATTGAATGGATAAAAACCAGAACCTCATTCTTGTTTTTGTTTACATTTTTTTGCTCATTCATGAGATGAAGTGTTTTTACATACTTAATAACCATTTGTATATTCCAAAATTGTTTCTTATGTCCTTTGCTCAGTGATGTACTTAGTGATACTCCTGAAATTTCATATGTTAATTATTTAAGCTTTTATATGATATATCTCTTGATCTTTTCCATTTTACTCTGTGCCATTTGATTTTGCTTCTATTTTTATATGCAGTTTTTTCCTGAGTGAAAAAGTCTTTTTGATTTTTTTTGTCTGATTTATTTCACTTAGCATATGATTTCACGCATATGTAGGATATAAAACAGAGAGTAACAAATGAACAAATAAGACAAACAAACAAAAGCTCATAGACACAGACAATAGCATGATGGTTACCAGAGGGAAAGGGGGAAGAAGATGGTAGAAGAGGGGGTCAAATATATGGTGATGGAAGGAGACTTGACTTTGGATGGTGAACACACAATGCAGTATACAGATAACATGTTATAAAATTGTACACTTTTTAAGTATAGGGTATCTTTCAACTAAAAATCAGATGGCTGTTTACCTCTGTTCTCTTGTTTGCTCCTATGTTTTTCATAGTTTTGTGGTTGTTCTGCATGTGTGTTTTCAGCTTTCTGGAATTAATTTTTGAAACAAACCCAAAACTCTGGTTCCTCTATTGTGAAGTGAGAATCTGTTTGCCACCCCATTCCTATTTAATTGTCCCAGTGCCACTTATCCAAGAATTCTTCTATTTGGTACTGATTTTTCATGCCAGTATTTTTTTTTGTTTTACAAATTTTATTTTCTAATATACCAAGGAATGTTTCTGAGCTTTCCCTATTGTTCAGTTGATTTTTCCCACCTGCCCCAGTACTACACTCAAAATGATTGTGGCTTTATATTGTGTTTTATTATATAATTTTGGAAGTGCCTCCTCATTATTCTTTTTCACAATCTTTGGACTATTTTTGTTTAATTCTCCCATAGGTCCTTGAGAATCATTTTGTGAAGTTCTGAAAATGGATCCATTGGGATTTTGATTGTAACTGCATTATTTTTATTCAATTTGTTATAATCTGACATCTTTAATGTATTAAGACACCTCATCCAGAAACATTATACTTATAGTTCCATTCATTTGAGCCCTTTCAAAGACCCCAGTAGAATTTTGTGGTTTTTCTTCTCTTAGTTTCTCAATATTTCTTTTTAAAGTTAACCTTTGCTATTTAATCTTTTTGGTTGCTTCTTGGAATGTGCTCAATTTTCCCATTACATCTTCTGACTGCTCATTTAAGTTGAATAGGAAATGTATTAATTTTAAAGATATTTTTATTGATTTAAAAATGGCACAGATACTATATAAATGGCTCCATTGAAAAAAGCTAAACAATACAGAAGAATATTGAATAAAAATGAAAGACCTCCTGAGTGCCTCTTCCCCATCTTACTCCCTGCCTGAGAACCAACCATTGTTAGAAATTAAGCAATAGTTACAGACAATGAACAGTGAATTTGCATATGCATATTTTAGCATAAATAGGATCATATTGTTATATAAAAGCATGCAGCTCTATTTTAATTTTTTTAATCATTCTTTGATAGATGATCACCTACAGTATACCTTTGTTTATTCTTTTCCATTAGAAACAGTTGTGCCATCAGGATGGATACCCAAAGCCAAATTACTGGGTCAAGGGTTTGTGCAGTTTTATTCCCAGTGGTTTAATACATCAAAAGTGTATTTCTCATTCATGCTACAAGGGTTGGTGGGGGATTTGGCTCCACCCAGTCCCTCAGGAGCCCTGGCTGAGGGTGGAGCCTTAACTGTTCTGTTGCTGCATCAAAAGCGACTCATGGCTTCCCTGGTTACCAGCACGGAAGATAGAGTAGGAAATGAAGTTTTTTTTTTCAGAGGGGACACACCTTTCTTCTGTTCATGGTCCGTTGGCCTGCAATAGTATGATGTAACCCTAAATACTATGTGTGTGTGCAGGTGGCATTTAAATTTTTAAAAGATATCTATTATCGGTGCATTTAAAATGTTTATAGGTATCTGTTAAATTACTCTCCCTAAAGGGTGTCCTAGTTTACACTCTGACCAAGGGCATTTGTGTATATTCATTTTCTCCCATCCTGTCCAACAGGTATTATCAACCTTATTTTTGCCTCTCTTTCTCATTGTTTTATTTTTACTCTTCCTGATTAGTGATGAGATTGATCTCACTTCTTATGTTATGTCCATTTTTACTTCTTTGAATTTTTAATTCTGGTTCTTTAGTCATTTTACTTTTTTTTTTTTATTTTTTATTGATTTCAAAGTTTTTTTTATACAGTCTGGATTAATTTTTTTGTTATAAATGTCACTATTTCATAAATCTGTCATTTGTCTTTTTTTATTATTATTATTGATGAACCTACATTAACATGTCATTATCACCCAAAGTCTATAGTTTACATTAGGGTTCATTCTTGGTATTGTACATTCTGTGGTTTTGGACACGTACTTGTATACAATCACATGTGTGCATCATTATAATGTGCACAGCAGTTCGACTTTCCTAAAAATCCTCTTGTGTTCTACCTATTTGTTCATCCCTCCCCCAACTCACAGCAACCACAGATCATAGACTTAAATGTGTATCTGTGGGTTTCTGGATATCAACTCTTTCATTCCTATGATAGGTAATTGGTGTTACCACTTTTTTTTTATTTTTTGCTGAGTCTGTCTAGAGGTTTATCAGTTTTATAGTTCTTTCAATGAACTAGTTTTTGACTTCATTGATAGTCTCTCTAATTTTACTGTTTTTAATTTTCATTTATTTCTGTTTCTGTCTTTAGTATTATTTTCTTCCTTCTGCTGACTCTGACTTTAATTTGATCTTCTTTCTAGTTTCTTAAGGTGGAAGCTTAGATTATTTTATTTTAGAACTTTTTTCATTTCTTATATAAGCATATAATGCTATAAATTTCCCTCTGAACACTATTTTACCTGTCTTCCACAAATTTTGATATGTTATATTCATTTCATTTTCATTTAGTTTAAGACAGATTTTCAGTTAGAAAAACAGTCATGGGGATGTGAAAGTACAGCATAGAGAGTGTAGTCATACATATTTCAATAAATGTTACGGTGTCAGATAGGCATGAGACTTACCACGGCGATCACTTCATAACTTACATAAATGTCTAATCACTATGTTGGACCTTGAAACTAATAATATTAGTAATTTTTAAAAATGTAAAAAGAAAGATAATTTTAAATTCCCCTTAGACTTCTTTGATCCATGGGTTAATTTAGAAGTATTTAGTTTAATTTCTAAATGATAGGAGTGAAATTTTCAGATACATTTTTCTTAATTTATAGTTTAATATTTTTATGGTCAGAGAATATATTCTATGATTTTTATTCTTTTGAAATTTTTGAGGTTTGTTTTATGATCCAGAGTATGAAAAGCATATAATATATGCAAAAATATATATTTTGAAAGGAATGTGTATTTTGCTGTTTTTATGTGAGGTCTTTTATAAATGTCAATTTGGTCAAGTTGATTCATAGTATTTTTAAGGTATTTGTATCCTTATTTTATATTTTCTTATTTTACTACTGAGAGTAATGTTGAAGTCTTCAACTGATTGTGTATGTGTCTAATTCTCCTTTCATTAGTTTTTGCTCTATATATTTGTAGCTCTGTTGTTAAGTGCATCAACATTTTGTATTGTTATATATTCTGAGAGAACTGACTCTTTTATTGTTATGTGATGTTTTTGTTTGTCTTTAGTAATATTGTTTATTTTGGATTTAACCACTTAAGCTTTCCTTTTATTATTGCTTCACAGTATAGTTTCCCATTACTTTACTTATAACCTATATCTTCATATTGAAAGTAGATTATTTAGAAACAGCATATAGTGGAGTATTATGTTTTTATCCAATTTGACAACATTAGTCTTTTAGTTGATGTTTATGTCATTTACATTAATGTAATTATTTATATAACTGTACTAAAACATTTCATCTTGCTAGTTGTCTTATATTTGCTCCACCTGTTCTTTGTTTCAGTCTTCTATCTTCTTTTGAGTTAAAATTTTCAAAAAAGTTCAGCATTTTTCATGATTCTCTTTTTACCCTGAAATTATCTCTTGTTTATTTTTAAAAGTAATTGTCCTGGAGTTTATATTACATATCTAACTCACTTTACCTTCATATAACAATAGTACTGCTTCTACTAATTTTGGAATCTTACAACAGTATATTCTCATTTCCCTTTTGCCTTTGTCCTTTTGTTGTCATACATATACTTTTACGTGTCATAAACAGTACATTCCTGCTCTTTTTACTTAAGATAGTCATTTAACTTTAGAGCAATTAAAGGTAGAAAAGAAGAGTTTTACTTTTACCTTCATTTATCCCAGCTTCACAGTGCTCTTCATTTCTTTGTGTAGATCCAAGTTTCTGTCTGGTGTCATATTCCTTCTATCTGAAGAACTTCCTTTAACATTTTGTGGAAAGTAGGTCTGCTGGAGATTAATTTCCTTAGTTTTTGTCTGAGGAATTCTTTCCTTTTCGTTTTTGAAAGATATTTTTGGTAGATATCAAGTTATTGATTAAGAATTTTTCTTTCATCCCGTTCAATTGATTTCTAATGCAAATGTGCAGTATTTATCAGATTGAACATATTTATATAATTCAGATTCTTTATATTTTCTATCTGCTTGATCCATCTCAGTCTCAAAGTAACTGAGTTTAAATCTTCAGTTCAAATTGCTTCTATCAATTTTCTGAACCGTTAAAAGTTATTTTTGATCTGCTATTTGATACTGAAAATTTATTGTGTATTGAGTATTTTTCATTAAAATAATCTTCCTGTCTAATTTAATGCATTTTGCTCCTCAATTTTACTTTGATACTCTTTATAAAATTTGATCCTACCTGATATATTTTAGCTCATTCTTTTAACTCACAGTGCTAACTGAATAAGTATATATTGAGTACTTACAATTGTTAGGTTTTATGATTTTTGTTACTATTATTCAGATGCTTTTTAAAAAAGTTTTAGTATAACCCACAATTGTACTTTTAAAACACTTTTGAAATTATTATGGATTTTCATATGAGTTATATAGTACACAGAGTTCCCATATACCCTTTAATCAGTTTTCATGATTATTTCCATCTTATACCATTTTTCAAAATAAAGAAATTAAGATTCGTGCTGCATTCTGAACTAAACTACAGACTTTATTAGGATATCACCAGTATTTCCATGAATATCCTTTTCTGTTTCAGGTTCCAATGCAGGATTGCATTTAGTTACTACTTTTCTTTAGTCACTTCCAATCTAGGATAATATCTTGGTCTTTCCTTACATTTCATAACCTTGACACTTTTCAAAAGTACTGGTTAAGTGAAGTCATATGGTTCTTGACTTTTCTTTTTGGTCTTATTTGCTTAGCACGATAATCTCAGTACCATCCATGTTATCATAAATGGTAGTTTTTCATCTTTTCTTATGGCCAAGTAATATTCTATAGGTGTACATGGAGCACATTTTCTTCATCCAGTCATCTAAGCAAGGTCACTTTGGTAGTTCTCATGTCTTGGCCACCATGAATAATGCTGCAGTGAACATAGGAGTACATATGTCTTTATGAATAAATGTTTTCAGATCATTTTGGTAGATACCAGGAAGACGGATTGCTGAGTGGTATGGTAATTCTATTCTTAATTTCTTGAGGAACCTCATATTGTCCTCCATAGTGACTGTACCAGTATACGTTCTCACCAGCAGTGTATGAGAGTTCCTTTTTCTCCACAGCCTCTCTTACACTTGTTATGACTTGACTTGTTGATAATAGCCATTCTAACAGGTGTGAGGTGGTATCTCATTGTGGTTTTGATTTGCATTTCTCTAATAGCTAGTTAAGTTGAGCATTTTTTTATATATCTGTTGACTGTTTATCTTCTTAGGAGAAATGTCTATTCTGGTCCTCCGCTCATTTTTTAATTGGACTGTTTGTTTGTTTTTTGTTGTTGAGTTGTATGATGTCTTTATATATTTTGGATATTAGCCTCTTATCAGTGGTGGTGTTTGCAAATACGTTCTCCCATTCAGTTGGTTGCCTTTTTGTTTTGCTGATGGTTTCTTTTGCTGTGCAGAAAGTTTTTAGTTTGATTTAGTCCCATTCATTTATTTTTGCTTTTACTTCCTTTGACTTTGAAGTCAAAATTCATAAAATCTGAACCCAGGTCCGTAAGTACCTATACTTTCTTTTATACGATTAATTGTAGCACACAAAACTGAAAGCAACAAACAAGACAAACAGATAAACAAACCAAAAAAATCATAGACACTGACAACAGTTTAATGGCTACTGGAAGGTAAGGGTGGATGTAGAGGAGGGTAAAGGAGCTCAAATATATGGTGATGGCAGGAGAACTGATTCTGGGTGGTGAACACACAATGCAATATACAGATGATGTATTATAGAATTGTGCACTTGAAACCTATATAATTTTACTAGCCAGTGTCACCCCAATAAATTTAATAAAGATAAAAAAAAAGAGTACTGGTCAAGTGTTTTGTAGACTCCCTCAATTTGGGTTTGTCTTATGTTTTCTTGCGAGGTTATGGGTTTGGGGGATTATATCACAGAGGTGAAGTGCCCTTCTCAGTGAATCATATCAGGGTATACATAATAGCAATATGATTTATCACATGTGGTATAACCTCAATCACAGGTGTTTGCCAGGTTTCTCCACTGTACAGTTTCTGTTTTTTCATTTGCATACTCTGTTAGAAAGGAGTCATTAAGCCCAGTCACTTAAGGGGAGGGGACTTAAGTTCTGCCCCCTATAGGGAGGAGATCACTTGATGGGTATCTCTTTATGAGATTATGCAAATATCCTATTTCTATTTAAACTTCTACCCACTAATTTTAGCACTCTTTTATGGACCTTGCCTGTAGCGGTTATTAACTGTGTTGTTCTAATGATGATTTTTCTTCCATTATCTTTTTTACGTTTATTATTTGGATTTCTTCTATAAGGACGGTTGGCTCTTCTCCCCATTTGTTTGCTTATTCCAGCATCAGCAAACTTTTCCTATAATGGGACAGATAGTAAATTTTAGACTTTGTGGGCCATACAGAATCTGTCACATGATTAACTCTCCTCTTATGTGAAACAACCATAGATGGATGCTCAATAAATAAATCTTTATTTTTGAAAACCAACCAGATTTGGCCTGCAGGCCAATTTCTGATAATTTGTTCATTTATATCAGATGAACTCATGGATATTTATCTTATTCTTTGGGTTATAAATGTAGTATGATCCCTATTTGTTTTGTTATTAAAATTGTACCAGCTTTGGCCATTGGGACCTCTTTCATTCAGTTCCTTTCATTGGAGGTTTATTTATTTACTTTTAAAAAACACTTATTTCCTGGCATGACAAGATCTCCCAGGTTCATTTGTTAAAAGCATAGTTTATATTTTGTCCCTTAACACAGGAGATGTCGTCCTCGTTTCCTTCTCATCTGAAGGTCCACTTGAATGGTTTTTGAGTTAAGCTTACAATATTTTATTTTTTAACTTGTGATCTGGCATTTAATATTCTCTGAAGTCTGCCTGATATTTTCCCTATAATTTTGGATGGAGGAGAATTGCAGTGTGGGGGTGGGGAGTTTAATTTTTTGAAATTAAGAAGTTTTACAAGAATAGAACTTAAAGTTGATTTCTTCTCAACCTGTGCTTCCCCCATCACTGGAAGCAGTGGCCTTTCTGCTCTGCCATAAAGTGACTTGTGACCCTGTGATTCAGCCCTTCTGTAACTGGGAGGAAAAAAATCAAGCCCCCCGCCCCCCGCCCCGACCTTGTGGCTTCAAATAGACATGTGGACACTGCAATCTTGCTGACTTCTCAGGCTTTTCAAGTAGCTTTACTCTGTGTAGCCATATCCCACGCTTCAGAGGACTTATCTAAGAAGGTGTACTCTTCTTTCCAGGGAGGAATTGATTATTCTAAGGGGTCATAATATGCAAGGTAGGGAAACATTCTGTCTTTAGATAGCACCAAGGTTTGTATTCACAGGAGGATTAGCAAGGTTAAATGACCTTTACTGTGGAATGCAAAACTATTTGCATTTGTGCATTCTTCACAGCCACCCTATGAGGTACATGCTGTTGTTTCCCCCTTCCTTGATAAGTCATCTGAGGCCCAAAGAGGTTTAGTAACTTGCTCAAGAGCACATGATAAAAGGCTTAGCAGGAGATTTAAACCAGATAGGCTTGCTCCATAGCCTGTGTTTTAAATACTGTACTAAGCTCATTTTGATAAGTGAGTGGCATCCATCCGTCTGCCCATTCATTCCACAACTCACCTCTCTACCCATCCTTTCACCTGTCACCCATTCATCTAGTTATCTGTCCATTTTATCCATCCTTCCATTCATCCACTGATTCCACTAGCCTCACATCTGTTCATCTGTCCACCAGCTATCCATTTTTCCATCTATCTATCCATTCATCTATTCCTCCATTCTCTCAACCATCTATTTTCCATCCATCCATCCATACACCTATGCACTTACCCATTGTGTTGGCTGTTTGTCTAGTCTGGTTTTCTGTTTCATCCTCACTTCCTTTCTCCATCCTGGGAGCCATACATATGCTTTCCCAAGCTGGAGACCTCTATGCCCACACAAATCCCTTAGCTCCCCCAAAATATATGGGCTTGCTCCTGACTCCCCTAGGTTGGTATTCTTGGGAATGCTGATGTTTCAGGCAGAACCATGTTGCTTGTTTACAGTTCCTTCCTCTGTAAAACTATTGGGGGGGGGTCCCCTTTCAAAATCCTTCAAATGTGCAAAGCTGCAGGCTCTTCCAGAAACACTCTTGACTTTCTGAAGTATTATCACAAATGAATACTCAACCAGCCTCATTCCTTGACCTGAAGTTTGGAAGTTGGATTAGTTTGGCATGATTTTACTTTTTTAAATTGTTACAGAGTTTGTATGATCCATCTAAAATTATGTAATAAATCTAAAATAGATATTCACAAAACTTTTTATAAGGAAAGAAATTTTAACAGAAATTGGCCAATTTGATTTGAGATAAATCAATTAAGGAAACAAATTATGAAGAAGCAGTATTATGAAGAAGCAGTATGGCTTGGCTATTTACATATTTATTAAGTGAAAAGAAATGAAAGTCATTTAATTATTTTGTATAGCCTGTCGTAGGAGACAATCTCAGTTTTCAAAATTTTCTTTTTATTATGGAAAATTTTAAACATAAAAATTCAAATGTGTCAACATAAAAGGTCATATAATGAACCTTCATATACCCATTATCTGTCCTCAACAATTATCAACTATAACTGTATTCACTTCTCCCCTTTCATACTATTTTTTTCATAAGTTTTGAGGGTATATTTCTCAGTTATTACTTAATTTTATGAGGTCATAATATTCTACAAAAGTATGTTATGTTGACATTGAAATATGATAAACTTTTGAATATGATTATTTACTTTTTCTTTGAAATTTTGCTTTTTCTGGTAAACCATTGGAATTTTGTCATTTTTAAATTTAAAAATTCAAATCTATAGCAAACTTGAAGAATAATAAATGAGCCCTCACATACCTCTCACATAAATATGCTATTATTAGCATCAGGACTGGCATTTTCGTAAGTGTGTTTTTCCATGGGGTTAGTTCAAGACAGGGGAGGTTTTCTCAAATTTGAAGATGTGAAGATAGTAGCACATGGCTTTAGTACTAGACATTAGTTCAGCTCTCACCTACCCCTCTACCTCCTAGCCCTGCATTGTGGGCAAGTTGCCTCATCCTCACTTCCTTTGTCTATCAAATGGGAATAATAATAATGTACACCTCATGGGGTTCTGCAAGGGTTTGGTTAGTATCCTCTCAACAAATGTTACCTGTCACCTCGACTCACACTTGCATTCCCTGTATTGCAGCTTGACAGTGTTTTGTCAATTCAAGTCATTTTTGGTCAATATGGAAGATTTTGTAGTTGAGTATTGGTGTAGCCTAGTGATTAAGGAGATAAATGTGGGTGCAAGTGGTTCAAATCTCAGCTTTGCCCTTACCAGCTTGGAACTTGGTTGAGTGACTTAACCTCTGGGAGCCCAAGTTTCCTCACTGTAAAATGGGGATAGAAAGAACACCTATCACACTGGGTTGTTGTCAGCAGAAAATGAAATGGGGGCATCCAGGCTGAGCATTTAATATAATGTTTACCTTAATGTACCCAGTGAATGTTACTAATAGTATTATTATAAGTAAGGATACATTAGCATTGTGCCTACCATATAAATACTCAATAAATGCCACTTATTATTAAGTAGGAGTGTAGTGGAAAGAATCAAGATCTCTGGTGAGAAATTGCATAGATTTTAAGCAAAAGTAAGCCTTGGGTGCATAGGCAGCTGCTACCAGTATGGGATGGCATCACCAAGTTGTTATGGGAAACAACCATGCACCTTTGATTGCATTCAGTGATGTCCTGAAATAAAACAGCCATCTTGAATGCTCCGGGAAGTGTCCACTTCCAGATGCCTCTATTCTGAGGGCTTTGTGCTGTCTTTGTGATGTGAGACTGTTTTTTGTTTTTTTTCCCTTTCTCTCTTTTCTGATTGTCATCTTGCATCCCAGGTCGAAAGGATTGTAGACAAGAGGAAGAACAAGAAAGGAAAATGGGAGTATCTCATCCGGTGGAAAGGCTACGGGAGCACCGAGGACACGTGGGAGCCAGAGCACCACCTGCTGCACTGTGAGGAGTTCATCGATGAATTCAACGGGCTGCACGTGTCCAAGGACAAGAGGGTCAAGTCAGGGAAGCAGGCCAGCACCTCCAAGCTCCTGCGTGACGGCCGAGGCCCGTCAGACAAACTCTCCCACAAACCCTCAGAATCTGGAAAGAGCAAAGGGGCTTCCCATAAACGGAAGCGCATCACCCCTTCCCTGTCCAAACCGAAAAAAGGGTGTCCAGCCAAGACCCCTGCAGGAGGTGACAGGGCCACCAAGACAGTGTCTTACAGGACTACCCCCAGTGGTCTGCAGATAATGCCCCTGAAAAAGGCTCAAAATGGAATGGAAAATGGGGACACCGGTTCTGAGAAGGACGAGAGGCACTTTGGAAACGGGTCCCACCAGCCTGGCTTGGATTTGAATGATGTCGGAGAGCAAGACCTGGGCGAGTGTGATGTCAACCATGCAGCAGTGACAGAGAATGGGCTCGGTATGTGGCTTGTGTTTCTTCTGCATTTGGTTAGCCCCAGCCATGGTGGATGGGGGCTTTGTGTGCAGCCTAGGGAGATACCTAAGACCCCCTCCCCATCCCTGTGTCTTAGCTAGGCAATAATTCTCCCTTCTTTCTCACCTAGGACATATGGACATGGTCATGTGCCCACACTGGTTACAGACACCTATGCATATGTATGTGGGGAGGCAAACCCCTGATGCTCACCCACTTAGGCTGATTAGATAACCCCTTCTGTTTTAAATGAGGCAGAAAACAACAGTACTGTCCTGTTTCAAATGGCACGTCTGATCAGCCTACTGACACCTTGAATTTCGCTCAGTGAGACTAGTCTGATCATACAAACTATTTGAAATGGGACAGTATTGTTGTTTTCTGTCCCATTTAAAATGGGATGTCTGGTCAGCCTGTACCCACCAAAACTCATGTCCTCAGAGGGCCAGTGCCTTTCTGAGGCAGCACACAACTCGCAGAGCCCTTGATTTCAATTTCCTCAGGCCTCGGCTGAGACATGGGATCTGGGTTGGGGTCTGGTCCTCCTCAGACCCAGTTTAGACTTTGGAATTTCCAACCCATCTATTAGCTGGAGCTTCTTACTCCTCATTTATCACTGACATGCATGACCTGGCCCCATTTCTGTGTTAGGTCCTAAGTGCTGCCCTGTTCCCATCCTGTGTTTAATTCTTTTGGTTTGCACCTACTGCTTATTCCATCCTGGAAGTAACACAGCAGAGATGATAGGATTCCTCCCCCTTACCAAGTCCCAAAGGCAAAGTTAAGGACAGAGGAGGCAATGATCCAGGTAATTCAAGCTCCCAAACCTGACATTTCTCCAATAGTCAAACTGCTCCCTGACTGAGTTCTTCATGGCCGTGTCTTCCAGGCTAACCGTGCATACCCATTACGCGCACCCCCTCGTTTCTCGGATACCTGTGTGTCTGTGTGGTGGCATTTTTCTCTTTAGCTGCTAGAGCCCCAAGTCTGGGGATGTCAGGAAATCCTGCATGAATGTGGAAAACCTGTGTCCGACAGAATAAGTTGACAGAGTAGGGCCATCTGGTGCCCTGGATAGAACTAGAGTATGTGTGGAAATGGGGGTTAGGGGGACCGTGGTGGGACGGGCTGGAAGAGATCCCAGAGGGATGAGATGATGTAGGCAACTGCACATTGGAGGGATGGTGCTTTCAGAGTTCTGAGTGCTCAGAGCCTGCCCCGCTGGGGAGAGCGTGATGATGTCTTCAGGGATGTTTGCCGGGGAATCTGAGCAATCCGCTCTGAGGTTTCTCTTTCTCCAGAGAGGAATTTCACCCAAACAGGATTTATTTAGCCGTCTCTGCCACAGATTGATTCACGTTTCTGTCTGGGGATCCCTGATGTTGACATGACTCTGCCTACTAACATATGTAAACGCTGTTTGTTTTAAAAATTCATCTCTCCAGGAGGAGTGGGCTTGTATAAATGAGGCCTGGCACAGACATAAGTGTTTGACGTTCCTGTGACAGCTGCTGGCAGCAGAGGAATTCCCTGTCTTGGGAAAGGTGGCTGGTGAGGGGAGCTCCCGAGGCTCCTGGGGTGCAGGTGGAGGGAACTTGGACACGATTCCTAGCTGGTAGCAGCCCTCTGCCTTCTTTAAAATGTGGCTGCCCTGACAGTGACAGGAGAATCATAGGGAGGATGGTTTGCTGACTTTAGCCACCAGACTGCAGAGTGAAGGAGAGAAGCCAGACTTGTGGAGAAGACTAGATGAGGATGCATCCCTCATTACATGCAACTTCCCTAAGTGGATATAGCTGCTAGCCACTTGCTGTCCATTCTTGGGCCTTGTCGATGCCCCCTGGTTCGTGATCTGATGATGGGGCATGCTACCCCACATCAGGGAAGATAGTCAAGACAGAGCCTGCTGGGATCAGTGGTGGCCTTGTTAACTTGCAGCCTTAGCTCCAGAGTGCTGCTCCAGACCTTTCTCATCTCTCATAGCTTGTTGGCCTCATTTTTTCCTGTGCTAAATGTTCTTTACTTCACTTGGGCCCATGCCTGGATAGAGCGGAGGAAGCTACCCGCCTCTCCTGTGTTCTGTTTTGGGTGTTCCCCAAGGGCCCTTTTGCTTAACCATATCCCATAGTATCAGTGTCCTTGAGATTCCCCTGTAAGGTTAAGGCTGTGGTTCTTAGATTATACATGTATAAGATTACTTGGCACCTTGTTTAAAATGAAGGGAGGTCCCATAGAGTCTAATTTACTGCAGCTGGGATGGAGCCTAGAAGATGGGTTTATAACAAGCACCCTGGTCACCCTAATGCATTTGGAGACATTCACTGTGGCAATATGGGGTGGCAGTTAAGTTTCACGTCAGGTGTCGATTTAAATTAATTCAATACTTTTTCTGTCTTTTTTTTTTTTTTTTTTTTTTTTTTTTTTTTTTTTTTTTTTTTTTTTTTTTTTTTTTTTTTTTTTTTTTTTTTTTTTTTTTTTGAGAATTTCCTAAGGGTTAGTGACCATGCTAGCTACTTGGAGTAGAGTCATAAAAAGGTAGGCAAGGATTTATCACTCCGTAGTCTATGTTCCAGTAAGTTCAGAGTGGAGGTCTGCAGGTCAGTGTTGAGAAAACAAGGCTGGTTGGAAGGAGTAACACATGTTACATGCATGGTATGCCTTTGCCATAGTGCACTGACATCTTCTGTGGTCACCGGGGTAATAAATGCCCCAACCACTGCCAGCCTTTAACACCCTCATTAGAACTACTTATTATTCCAGTCTTGGGGTAACTGGGGAGAGGAAGAGACTGGGAATCCTTGCCAGAGAGAGAAAGAGGGAGAGTGGGTTGGGTTCTTAGACAGGACCCAAGACAGAGGGCACTTGGTGGTTCCAGAACTTTCCAGCAAGGGCTCAGAAGTGTAGTCAAGCAAAACATGGCCCCACTCACGTTTTCAGCCAGAGGGAAGCCTTGGTGAAGCCAGTGTCTACACCCATGTAGAACCCTGAATGTCCCTCTTTTGCCCTATTCTTCCCCCCACCCCTTCCCTGACCAACTCCAACACGGGATCCAGTTCCCAGTGGCTCTGGGGTGAGTGGGCGGGGACTTCCGCACCAAGGAAAGATCCTCTCTGCCTGGCAGAAGGTGGATGGGGAGATCCTGGCTGTGCTTCCCCAGCATTTGTTTTGGGGGTGGGCTGTTGCTTTTTATATGATTTTAACTTCTCTTTGGTAGATTTGAGTTCCTGCACAGAGAAAAGCCACTTATGTAACACGTTACTCATTTACTGCTGACTTCCTTGACCTGTGCTGCAGGAACCAGTGCTAAATCAGGGCTCCGGCGGATGGTATTTTGGTCTCAGACTGCATTTTCCCCAGCTATGTTTGTGAATAGTATGCCTTGCCTCCGTACTGCTCTTGATTCCGATCCTTCTTCCGTAATGACAACAGGCTGGTCCTAGGGCCATCTGCCTCAGTATACCTTGGGGAGCTTGTTAAAAATGGGCTCCGCCCCAGTCAAGTGAGTCGGGATCTCAGAGGATAGGGTGTGGGTTACACATTTTAAATGCTGAATTTTAATGGCCATGGGTGTATATGTCCAGTACTTCCTATGGAAGGGCCTGGTTATAAGTGATGGTTCATAGATCCATTTGTGACAGATCCAGAGTTACTCCTCATATTTTAAGCTTGTAGTTAGTTGCGTGATTTGGTCCTTCAAAGGTTTAAAACTTCTCCTTGCTGATGCACGTACTACCAGGTATATCTTTTTCTAAAATACTCTGGTTTCATCCATATAGAAAAGCTGTTGGGTTAGCTTAAACCTCCCATAGTCTGGTCCAGGAGAACTGGTTAGTGGCCTTGTCTAAATATAGGCCAAAGCATCCACATGTTACAGACTCGGATGAGCCTTTCACATGTGGAAACATCCCTAACTAGGAGCCAGGGTGTCACTCTGAGCTCTAGCACAACACATACATGCCCAGCATTCTTTGAACTTCCATGATGCCCATGAGTTTCCACTGTTGACGCTGACCCTGGAGCCCGGTGTTCACATTTCTTTGAATTTTGATATCATTTTCCTTGCGTCCTGGTGACTTGTCTGAGGCCCAGGCACTGTATCTCAGACACTGCTTTATTCAGTGTTTTCAGAATTGTTCCTGTCATCGAATGAGTCATCCCACACAAACCTGCAACATTTGCCATTTTTCCTCCATTGATCTTTTACAATTATCTCAGCTTTCACTTCTATAATGTTTATTTATATCTTCCTACTCACTGTTTCAACATGATTATCGTGTTTTCCTTTTATTGAATGTAATAGAGTAAACGTGTTTTAAAAACACTTCAGAACTGAACACCAGCACGGGGAATGCCCTATGACTTTCAGGATCGTAGGGCTCTTAACACATGAAGCTGGCTTAAAGGCATATTAAAACACAGATTACTAAATTTGAAAACAACAAAAAAGCAAACACAGATTGCTGTGCCAGCCCTCAGAGTTTCTGATTTGGTAGGTGTGGAGGAAAGTCCGAGAATTTGCATTTCTAGCAAGTTCCCAGATGCCGCCACTGATCCAGGGACCCACTTTCAGAACCACAAATAAGCACTAAGACATTTGAGACAAAAATGGCATGTGGTGACTGAGAATACCATTTAGAGGTATTGGGGAGACTTGATGTGCCTTTGGTCTGGACCTTGAGTCTGCATTTATGAGAATTTACAAGTTGAAAGTTTGTGAAATCAGAAGTAATAAGTTGACCGTCGGGGAATATAGGAACCTCCCCGGTGATGAGGGCTTGGAGTTTCCCAAGTACTTTGTGATCCTCATAGCAGCCCTGTTCAGATGCTCATTTTATAGAGGAAGATGATGTTATTATATGAGCCTAGGTTGGAACTAGGAGAGATGTCCCGGCAATTTGATCCCAGTCACTGCCCAGCGGAGTTTCAGGCAGTACAGGGCAGCTGCTAAGCCCCTGATCACTGACACACATGTACCTTGATTGGGGCCCTGGAAGTGCTGTGGGGCAGGAGCCACTTTGGGGCTCAGCTTTCTGTTTATTCATGGAAGGACATAATCCTGCCAAGCTCAAGATACTATGACTAACTCTATGCCTTTCAGTTTGAAAACCTGGATAAAATGGTCATTTCCTAGAAAAATGCAACTTAGCAGACTCAAGGATGACTAGAAGACTCAAACAGAGCACTAAGCATTCAGAAAACCATATAATCAGCCATTACAAAGCTCTCATAGAAAGTAGGCAAGAAGGCACACAGACCTGGATGGTTTTATAGTCAAGTCTACCTGACATTCTAGAACAGATAATCTCACTCTTATCCAAATGGTTGCAGAGAATAGAAGAGAAAACACTCCAGCTCCTTTGGTGAGAGGCCAGCATAACCTGGATTTCAAACCAGACAGGAGGGGAGGAGCAAGGAAAATTATAGGTCAGGTTCACTTAAGGATATAGTCATCCAAGTCCTGAATAACCCTCTTGGACTTGTTAGTCCCCTCAATACTTCCTCAAAATTGTGACCCTGTGAGAAACTTCTCACTCCATGCCCTGAACTTGACCCCAGTTCGTGACCTTTAGAATCACCAACTGTTCCGGAAGAGGCCTAGGGGAAGCAGGCTCAGGACAGCGCATGTATCATGGGTGTCATGGGCAGCGGTCCCAAGCCCTCTAGTAAATCACAGAAAGTCCATGGAGGGTGTCCACTCGGCGGCCTCTTGTTAACGCGAGGTGTCGGGTTCTCTGGTTACAGCTGCTCTTCTTACACACTTCTAACGCACACTCCTAGGCCAGCAGACTCTGACCAACCTTTTTGTTTATCAAAAAGGGGTCATTTTCCAAACCATTAACAACAAAAACAAAAACCTAAGGGGTTCTTAACGTTTTGTCTTTTAAAGTGTGGCTAGTAAGTGACTTGTGCTAATGAATGAATTTAAAACCCTTTTATGTGGCAATGTGAAGACCAGTCCAACTTGGCCACTGCCTCTGAATGGAAAGAGACAGACTGTGATGGAAAATCTGACTGCAGACTTGACCCATGGCAAATCCAAGGGGAAGTCAGTTCTCCTGGTTGGTTCCCCGAACTTGGATTTGATTTTGGCATCCAGAAGAGGCTGATGGAATCTCCAACACTGTTAAGATTCGGAAGTAGACTAATTATTTTCCCTGCCAGCTCAGAAATAGTTTTCCTCTTTCAACTACCTCAGAAAAGGTCTTAGGAACTGTTGCCATTTATCAATGGCGAACCAAAGCAAGGGGGCTGGGGAGTGGAAGCTCCCTGGGGCCCACCCCAGATAGAAGCAGTAAGGAGGTACATTGTCTGAAAACAGTAATACAAATCAGTTTGCCACCACTGGTGAACCCCCATCAGGGTGAACCCCTAGATCCACAGCTTGGCCCCCACTCTCCACTGCCCATACAAAAATCCAGCCTTCATTAATGATTATGATTGATGATGGTGATACTGAGCTCTTTCTGGAGACAAAGCCTGGCCCTCTGTGTCTGACATCCTGCATATCACTTAATCCCCTCAGTGGTTCTCAGACTTAGCAACTTAACAACATAGCAACATAACAAAGTTAGCTATAAATGGCCTAGCTTCCAGGTTGGGAAACTGAGGCTCAGAGAGGTGGAGACACAGAATGCCAAGGGCAGAAGTTAGGGTGTGATGCCTAGTCCCCCAGTGCTGAAGCTGTGACCCTTTTTATAAAGGCATATGGGTACTTCAGGGATTTTGGCAAAGCAACAAACCTTTCCCTGGTTCCAGGGAAAGTTCTGGCCAGCACCCCTGGGCCTTTCTTTCAAACATCTTCAGTGGTTCCAAAGATGCTGACTTGGCATTTCAGGGGTGGACCAGCTGGTCCTGAGTGATTTTCCTTTGGGCCGTGGATGAAACACACACACACACACACACACACACACACACACACACACACACATCCAAGGCCTCAACTGAGAGAACGTGACATCTGAGTAGAGAGATTGGAGGTTGTGAGAACATGTTTTTTTAAACTTAAAAATCAGTCTGTGTCAGGTGTGTGGATCTGACACAGCCCAGGTTGTGTGTGTGTGTGTGTGTGTGGGGGGTAGATAAACTGTCCTCTCTCTGATGGACATTTAGGCTGCCTCCACAGACACACACTCTTGCCAACCCTGGCTATTGCCAGTCATCGTCATGCTCTCCTAGCCTCTCTTGTTTTGATTTTAGTTTACAGCCAAGGGTGAGCATTTTTCTATGTTCCTGCTGCTTGTGTTTCTTTCCCTTGGGAGTAGCCTGAGCACAGTCATGCCAAGTGTAGCAAGAGTTGACACTCTGTATGGTGGGTGGACAAGGGCATTCGGCCACATTGCTTGAGGCAGATTGCTTAGCCTCACTGGGCCAAATTCTTCATAACATGCAGATGTAATCATACATCATGGGGTTGGAGTAAAAAATAAGTTAATTCATTCATAGAAAGCCCTTAGAATATTACCTGGCATGTGGTAGACACTTGATAAATATTAGCTATTGTTATGTCAGTCCTTTGCCCATTTTTCTAACTGGGTCTTTGTATTTTCCTGTTTGTTTTTTAGAGCACTTTACATATTGCACACATTAACCTTTTGTTATATATGTTAACTCCACCAGTTCTCATCAAGTGCCTGAACTGTTAGGCGAATTATTGCAATACCTTATACCATGGTGGAGAGACGCTGAAAATGCTGAGGGAGCTATAGGCGGAGGCGCCTAAGCCAGCTTGGGAAGGGAGTTAGGAGCGGGCTTCTTGGAGGAGGTGATATGCAAGCTGAGTCTGACGGCGAGCCAGAGTGAATGAGGAGAGAGGCAGGGGTGGCAGGAAGTGATGACAGCGAGCATAGGGTCATAGAGCCAAGGATCGGCATGTGGGTGCATGATGCCGCATCAGAGAATATGGGAGCCCAAGCAGTGCAGTTCCACCTGGTAGGGGAAGCTGAAGCTCTAGGAAATTTCCTGTGCCCTCAGCATTAGCTTAAGAACCAGATAGGTGGAGGATGCATCAGGAGGGTGTTTTTGGATGATTTCTGGAAGGGGTGAGGAAGTCCTTATGCAGCCCACACTCTCCAGGCCCTGGAAGCCTCCTTCCCTTTCCCACACCCTCTCCCTGTGCTCTGCATGTGTGTTCCCTTCCCTGCCAGCCCTCATGTGAGTAGTTAACCTCTTCTCATCCTTCACGGCTCACTTAAGCAGCATTTCCCCCACAGAAACCTTCCCTGGCTCCGCTTGTAGGTCAGCTTCCAGTTTTGCTTGCATGAAGAACCATGTGTTTTCATGACAGCATTCACCTCAGTTTGTAGTAGTCACAGCCTGATTCCTTGAATAATCTCTGCCTCTTTCACTAGATTGCAAACTCTGTGAGGTCTGAAATGGTCTCTATTTCTGCTCACAGTTCTATCTCCAACATCTACTAATGCCAGGCACACAGTAGGTGCTTAAGAAATACCTGCCGAATGAAGGAGTGAATGAATGAATGGACTAAAGAAAGATAGCAAGGAGCTTTTCCTGCTTTACGATGTGCGTCCTGAGACCCCACTATGAACCCTCCTCATATCTGTCAGGTCCTCCCATCACTTGGCTCAGTGTCTCCCTCCCACCTTGGGTTGTCTCGCGTTCCAACATGTTGCGTTCCCTGCTCCTGGTAGCATGTCATGGAGAGCTAATGTTTTGTCAGGGCTCTTAATAGCAGCTGAAGGATTCCCTTTCCCTTGTCTTGTCTGACAATTGTTTTCACCATCTGCCATGATGGCCCGACTTGCTACGCTTCTCCTCCCTTAATATTCACGCAGTCTCCCCCGCTCTTAATTAAATGCCTGGGCTCATCCTCCCAACCCGCCCTCCATCAGGGGTATTGCAGATCCTTTTCAGCAGAATGCATGTCATTTGGGTGGCATTTTCTGTATTTTGTGTAGTCCTTGGCTGTGGACTTCTTAATAGAAGTCCCAGGTTACAGGAAGGATTTTGAGATTTCATCTTAACATTTGCTGTGAACTTTGGAGGTAGCATGGTGAGGAAGAAACTGGAAAGACAAGTGTGGGTTTTGGAGACAGAGAGTCTATGAGTTCAAGTGCAAACTCTGTCTCATGCTAAGTCGGTGGCTCTAGCAAGTCTCACCCCCTTTGGAGCCCTGATTTTCACCTCTGTGCTAGGGGATAACAGTACCTACCATAGAGGATTAAATGATGACTCCCCAGTGTTCAGTGAATGTTAACATCCCTTCTTCCCCTTTCTTAGACAGTGTGCTTACGGAGCCTCTTGTTTACTAATAGGCATGCTTTCCCATCCTACGGCCATAAACCCTGTTGCTTTCTCTTCAACACTAGGATGTTAATTTTCATTCTGCTTATGTAAGCCAGCAAGATGAATTCAAGAGGCCCCATTTCTGGGCAGCAGGTTGACTGACCCTGAGGCTACAGTTGTGTTTAAGAGATGGTTGCTGTCCTCACCCAGCTCATACACTTGTGGGAAAACCAGGAAGGAGCCAAATGTCACAGCACAGCATGACGTGGAGTGCCCTACGTAAGTGTGGGACCCTCTGGAATTAGGAGATTAGAGAAAGGACATCCATGTGGAAGTGACGTCTCATCTGAGACCTGAAGGATACCTAGGGTTTGGTGAGGCAAAGAAGGAATAATGTTCTGGACAGTTGGAATTGTATTTTAAGAAGATTTATAGAAAATATATAATGTCTACCTTAAACATCTTCAATAAAGTACATTTATGCTTTTTTTAAAATCAAACAGTGACTGCTGTAAGTCAGCACTTCATACCTAGAAGTGGGTCATTGTATGCCTTGTCCTGGAACTATAATGATGAATAAGGCAAGATGCTTATGATTTAGGGAAGAAAGCAGATAAATAGGGAAAAGAGAAATACATTGACAATTTTCAAATACCATGTCACAATAGCTTACATTTATTTATTGAGCCCATGCTTTGAGCATGCCCTGTTCTAAGCATAGTAACTCAGTTAATCCGAGGACGTAGGGTCTCTTTCTGTCCCCATTTTACAGTTAAGGAAACTGAGGTATATGGTGTATGCTGTGGTCCATCAGTTGGTAGATGACATTTCTAGGACTCAGATCTAGTCGGTCTAGCTCCAGGCCCATATTCTTCCCTGCTGCTGTCACCTGGGTATGCAGAGGAGAGCTGCCTCGTTGTTGGAACCCCCTTTCTTCCTTAGCCTTTTGAGATAATTATTTATTTCTTCCAGTTTAGTCAGAGAGTTTACTTTGTACCCACTGTGTGCTAGAAACTGGGAATACGGAGGTAACTAGTTTCATCTTTCAAAGAACTTGAAGCTAATCAAACTAATTAAGGGATCAGGTGGTTCCAAATGACCACCTGCAAAGCTGAGCATGCTGAGAACTTGGAGGGGCCAGACAGACCACCTGTGGGGGCCCAGGGCCGGGGACACCTGGCTGTTCGCTGGCGCCTGGGGAGGGAGACGTAGATGTCTGGGAGAGAAGCATTTCAGGTGGCCCCGAGGATTCAGTGTGTGAAGGTAGTAGACAGAAATGGCACTTCAGGCCAGAGGGACAGCTGATGCAGTGGTCCAGAAGCAAGAAAGTGCAGAGCATTTTCGAAAACCTCCAACAGTCCTGGAAATTAGGGTGCTTAAGGGACAGGAGTGGGGGGTTTAGGTTGGAAGATAGGATGAGACCGGAAGGTAGAGTATGTGTGCAGAGGAAGACAAGAAAATGAATTTTCGATGGGGTGGCTTTCTACTTTGAAGACCCTGGCGGATTTTTCTCCATGTGCCAGGATTCTGGCCTAATAGTGTGCTCTGAGGGTCGGCATGGCCTTGGAGGGTTTTAATACAGAAGACAAAGGAAGAGGGTACTTATGATCCTGTTATTTTGCATTTTTAATTCATGCTTTGCTCTACTGTTTAGACATCTGACAATAAATGTTGTAAGATGTGTGATCATCACTCTTAGCAATTCTAAGTAATCTTAGAACATGAACTTTCTTGAAATTCACAGGGTGTGGATTTTCTTAGGAGGCCTAATTATAACACACCAGATGATGGTTAACATGGCTAAGTAAGATTTTTTTAAAAAATCTACCTGTGAATTTGTGCTCTTTTTAACCTCGCGGTGAGGGATTCCATATGTGGTGATACTTAAGGTGCTGAACAATGACCAGGCATGAAATAATGATATCTAAACTAAGTTCATGTGTAGGTTAGGGATTTGAACTCTAATGACACAAGTGGGTGGACTGATTGGGGTTTTTTTTTTTTTTTCAACTTCACCGCCCCCATCTCTATCCCCACCTCTAAAGATTCTGACCGCCCAGCCCTGCTCCTGTTGAAAGATGCTGCTGCCCCAAAATGCTGAATCTGATGGAGGCACATCATTCCTTCTGATGGCTAAGATAGAAAAAGGTGCTGACATGTAAACTTATCTACCCTCATAGTTCCTCTCGTGCTCTCAGAACCGTCTACCACACGTTAGGTATCTTTGGTGAGTCAACCACAGACCAGGAAATGGTTCACAGGCTCAAGAACTATCACTTTCTCTTCTAAGAACTGCACCTGGAAAACCCTAACCCCACAGTCAACAAAGTGAAGATGGTTTTACTCAAATGTAGAACAAATGCATCTTCTCTTTTGCCTTTTTTCAAGCCTACCCAACTTTCTACCATAGTTCGCAACTGAAGGGACTCCAGCATGAATGCCCCTCAGGGTGGTCCCAGTCCTCCCTTCTGTCTGTAAATCATACCTGCTTCCCAAGCCAGTGATCATGACTGGAATGCTGGGGAGAATGGACGGGAAGGGAAACGCCTGGCACTTGGTCTCTTTATGGGGCTAGCAGAAATCCACCACACTTTCCTTATCCTGCTGTCTGGCTTTTCACTGTTACGCACTCTCTTTTGGTCAGGAGGTAGGAACTTCTATAAGTCCTCCACTATACATCTAGCACTTACTTCTTTGTTCATTCATTTATTCAGCAATGGCTGAGCCCCTTCTGTGTGCTGGGCTGCACTGTTTCTGAAGGCACAGGAATGATTAACACAGGTGCTGCCTTTAAGAATCTGTCTGAGGGTCAGAAGGGAGTCAGACGTGTGAGAAAAGTTATAGGAGGATTTGTAAGGTATGCAGGATAATTATCCCGCAGCATGATTACCTGCACTGTCCAGTATGGTAGCTACCAGCCACATGTGGTTAAAGCTAGATTTAAGCTAATTAAAATTAAACAAAAAAAAATTTAAATTTCCAAAGCCACATGTGGCTTCTGCATTGGGCAGTGCAGATATAGGACATTTCTGTCATTGCAGCGTGTTCTGTTGGACAGCCCTGAATCAGAGTGTAAGCTTCTGAGTGCAGTATCCAGTCTGTTTCTGCCCGTCATGTGGTGAATGGATGGAGGAAGGTGCAGCCAAGGCTCTAAAAAAAAGGAGAAGGATGTACAACCACGAGAAGAGGGATGAGCTGCTCTGGAAGAATTGTTAAGCAGGTAGCTGTGGAGCTGCAGTGAGAAGGATGAGGAGGGTGTCCCAGGAGAGAGAGAGACTCTGGTATCATGACTTCTTCCTTTCATTCTCTGGCTCAAACCACCAAAGGTGTTACTATTTTCTTTGCAAGGGAAGGAAACTTTATGGCACTCAAACGGTGTTCTCTCCCCAGGCATCTTTGAGAGGTGAGATCTTGCTCAGCTGTTGTGAGCAGAAGGGCCAGGTGTGATATAATATAAGTCATGTAGGTGTGAGACTAACCTCATTTCAGAAAACCAGTGTTTTCATGCACAGGACTAAAACAGAGGTTTGGAAGTATGACTGACACATTGAGAAATGGATATGGAATGCACCCCAACATCAGGAGTGTTAATTACAAGGTTGGCACATGGTACGATGATGTTGCTTGTGGTACAAAGAGGTTCCTCCAGTTAGTTTCATTTATTTGTTATTCCCTCATTTATTCATTTAATGAACACTTGGTTGAGCAGCTTCTGTCTTCCAGGCACTGTGCTCAGTCCTGCAGACACGAAGGTGAGTAACTCTCAAGCTTGTCCCCAAAGAGCCCACAGTCTGGTCAGGGCATCCAGCAGGTGTAGAGATGATGATGATGCTGTGAAATGAGCTTGGCTTGGTAACAGTATCATGAGACACTGGGACCAGGTGGACTGCCTGCATTTTTTTTTTGCTTTTTTAGCAAAGACTGGGTTCTTTGGAAAGAAAGCAGAACATGCCTCAGATTGTTCTGGGCCAGTGAGGCTCACTCCTAGGCCAGCTGCCCATGATAATCAAAGAAAGATCGTGTAAGTGTGGAACTAGCAGGACAACACACCCCGCAACTGGGGATAGCATCCTTTGGTGATGTCAAAGCATTTCCTTCCTCCCTCCCTGTCCAGAAGAAGCTTGGTGCTCTTCTGTGCTTGGGGTTTGACGTGGTGGTGGAGTATGTGGACGAAGAGACTAGCCCTGTGTCGAGTGGTTGTGTTTCCAGAAAATTGTGTGACAGAAGTGCCCTGTGGTTTGTCCGTGTTTCATTGCTCTGGGGCCTCTTCCAGTCCTTTACCTTCCACCCTCCTAGAAAGCTGACCCCTAGTCTCATAGCAGCTTCCCCTTCTCCTTCAGATAACAGGTTTCTGTTTTTTTTGTGTGTGTCTTACAAACAGCAGTACCTTTTCTTGCTGCACATTGAAAACCATGCACCATTTCTTGACACTTTTGGAGTCATTCTGCCATTTCTTGGTGGACATTTCACTGGCTGAGTTGAGATGCCTTTTTCTGTCTTTAAGAGTGTCTTCTTAGGGAATCTTTTAATATACCTGGATCCTTTATTCTTTTGTCCAATCTGATCATCTGTATCTTTTAATATATGAGTTTAATCTATTTAGATTGAGGTGATTATTATTATATTTGGATTTTTTTAGCTTAAAAAAATTTTTTTTATCATTCTACTTCTCTGCTTCTCTCACATTTTCATCCCCTGACCTTTGCATGCTTTTTTTTTTTTTTTTTTTTTTTTTTTTTTTTTTTTTTTTTTTTTTTTTTTTTTTTTTTTTTTTTTTTTTTTTAAAGAAATTGAATTGCTACATTTCATATTTTCTCTCTTCCTGGGCTAGTTTGGAGTCTACCTATAGATTATATTTGTACTCTTCAATTTTAACATACATACTTAATTATAATTTTTTTCCTAACAAATATAATGTCCTTCTATTGAACATAGCAGGACCCTACTTGGCTTTAACTTGTCACCGAATATCTTGTTTTTATTTTTTCTACCCAATGTTGTTGAACAGCAAACATTATTTTTATTATTTTTGCAGCCAATAATTATATTTACTAAATTTGTAAAAATCAACTCTGTTGCTTTTATCTTGTCTTCCTATGAATTAACTTTTTTGATATGCTGAAGTTTTTCTTTATAATTCTTTTAGAGTCTGTGATAAACACTCTTAGTGTTGAGGTGTCTAAAAATGTCCATTTTCTTTGTCATTTAAATGCTGTGTTAGCTGGGTATAAAATTCTTTGTTGGCAGTCATTTTCTCTCAGCATTTTGATGATAGTTCATTTTTTAGGTGTCTGTAACTGCTTTTGCTATCAATCTGCCATTTGTTTTTGATAATGTGATTTTCTTCTTTATGCTATATTTTAAGATCTTTTCTTCTGCCTGTGACATGCAGTTTCATTATCATTTGTCTTGTATCCTGCCTCATACTCAGTGTACTTTTTCAAACTAAGAACCTGTCTTTTTATAAGTTCTGGACAATATTCATCTGTTATCACTTCAAATATTCCTTTCCTAGAGTTATCCTTTGTATGGAATTTTGATTTCACTCTTACTTGTAGAATATGTTTTTTAAAAATGTATTTAAATTTTTGTTTTGAAATAATTTCAGATTTATAGAAAACATTGTAAAGAACCCCTTTTCAGATTTACCAGTTTTTAATATTTTTCCCTGTTGCTCTCTCTTTCTATGTGTGTATAAATATATAGATTCACAGATATATAAACACTCATAACTTACATACAAATTATATACAAATTATTCTCTCTCTGAACTGTTTGAGTATAGATTACATGCACCATGCCTTTACCCCAAGATTCAGTGTGGGTATTTTAAAAGAAAAAGACTATTTTCTTAAATAGCACAGTACAGTTACGAACTTCAAGAAATTTAGCATTGATGAATACTTTTATTTAATCTGTGGTCCATGTTTCAGTTTTCTTTGTTATCTCAATAATAAAATTTAGATAATTTTTTTCACCAATCTAGAATTCAGCCCAGAATCCTGAGATGGCTTTAATTGTCATGTCTCTTTAGTCTCCTTTAATCTGAGACAATTTCTCAGTCCTCCATTGTCGTTAATGACCCTGACGTTTTTGAAGACTGTAAGTCAGTTATTTTATAGAGTTTTCCTCACTTTGGGTTTGTCTGATGTGTCCTCAAGATTAGATTTAAGTTATTCATCTACACTGAAGTACTTAACATGATATTGTGATAATTGTTTCTTCTTCCATGTCCATCCATCATGTATCCGTGGGTCTGTAGGTATCTATGTCTTTCTGTCATCTCTGTCTATTATTAGTACAGACTTGAAGATTCTTATTTTATACAACAGTTTATAATTCATTTACTACCCTTATTTTTGTTTTCAAGTTATTCCCTTTGAGCTGCCTTATATGCCCTTTTGACATGCCTGGTTATTCTTTTGACCACTTCCTCACTCCCAGTTACAATAAGATTTTCCAGCCCAACATGTACCTTGACTATCTCCACCCTAGTAGTAGCCATTTCTCTGAGGAGCCCTGGTTTATTTCAGTGGAGATTGGTATTTAGAAGCCAATGTCTAGGATTTGAGTGTGCTTATTGCTATTAGAGTTTCATTTCTTCTAAGCCCTTTCAGCTGGTGTATATATGTCATTTTTAAATCATGAGTTCATTCTGATATTGCCAATTCCATTCTAATTTTGCTGCATTCTTCCTGGCCTTCTCCATTCCCTACTTATATGTCTCTTCTTCCATAGAGACAACTCTGTCTCTCTGTGACATCATACATTTACTCATTTGTTCAACTCTATATTGCTCATAAAATAATTTTAGAAATGCTCCACCTATACTACCATGAAACACAAACACATTATGAGAAGTTCAAGATTTTTTTGAGAATATACTGCATCCAAAAGTTATTTGTATTATTTCTCCTGCCTTTCATTGTGCTTATATTATTCATTTGAAACACGATTAATTTCTTTATATTTGCATTCAGTTTATTTCCCTTCATTTTTGTCAATTTTATTTTCTTAACATGTTTTAACATACTTCAAAAATTAAACAAAAAGATGTACTCAGAGAAGTGTCACTCCTTCACCAACCCTTTTACTCCATTCTCCCTGCCAGCCACCTGTGGGTGACCAAGTTTGTTTCTTCCATTTTTTTTTTTTGCAAAAACATAAGCAGATTTATCTATTTCTACTTCTTTCTTACACTAAAGATAAAATACTTTTGCATCTTGCCTCTCTTCATGTGAAGATATATTTTGGAAATCACTCCATATTAATTTTGTAGTGATAGGTCTCATTCTTTTTTTATAGTTGTATAGTATTCCACCGTGGGGATGCACCATATTTTATTTCTCTAAACCATGGTTATATGTTTAGGTAGTTTCCAGTATTTTGCAATTGTAAATAATACCATAAAATAATCTTATGCACATATATTTCTGTACTGTTAGAGGCATATTCTTACATTAAATTTCTAGAAGTTGGATTGCTGGGTCAAGAGTAAGTGCATAAACAGTTTTGTCAGATATTGCCAAATTCCCTTACATAGCAGTTGTACTATTTTGCATACCACCAACGATATAGAGAATGCCCAACTTCCCACTTCCTCTCTAGCAGAGTATAATTTCAAGATTTTGAACTTTTGCCAAGTTGATAGATAAGAAATGGTATCTCAGTATAGTTTTAATTTTTATTTTATTATGAATTTTAGTTTGCATTATTGAGTGAAGTTGAAATCTTACGTTTAAGTGCTATTTTTGTGTAATGTTTGTGGCTATCTGTGTATAGTTTCTGCTCCCCCCACCTTTTTTTGGAGGACAGTTTGGTCTTTTGTCTTCAGTGTTTAAATTATTTTTTACAATTCAGGGGTCTTTTTGTCTTTTATCCATGACACATTAATGTTCTTTTTCTAATTGTCATTTGCTCTGTCATTAATCTTTACCTTACCCCCCCATTCTTGTTTCCTTTCAGCCTGTCTTTGTTTGAGAACTTCTTGTTTATTATAAATGAATGTTTTCCTTGCATCTCTCACTCTGGGCATTCTAAACATTCCTATTTTGAAGTCCTTGTCAGATCGTTTCATGATACTCATTTTACTTTATTTGGAGTAATTCGTGTCCAAGTGTTGATTTTGTTGGCTTGATTGGATATCTTTGTTTTGGAATTTTGGTGTATACTCGTAGGCTCATTTCAAGAAGGAAGTTTTTTGTTTTGTTTCTCTTTGCTTTCTCTGCCTCTCCCCATCTCTAATAGTTTGTGTTTGCCTCCACCTGGCCCAGAGCTCAATGAAGACTTAGTCCTGGGCAGCACATGGGTTTGTTATTGTTGTTCTGCCTTCCTGGAGGGGCCTCACGCCATCCCCTGGTGTCAGGCTGTGGGCCTGGGTCCCATCTCACATCTCCTGGGAGTTTTGGTTTCTGTAGCCCATGAGTCTACTTCCTGCCCAGCAATCCAGCTCCCAGCCTTACTTACTGCTTTCTGTTGATGTTCTGCCTCTCACACACATAGATGATTATCTAGTTTGTGAGCCCAGTATTTATCTGTGTGTTTGGAGCAGAGGAGCTGTGTCAGAGCGTGATTTTATGGAACCTTCTTAATGGCACATACTCCTTTGTATTTCAAAGGAAGGAATGTGAGGTTTGAAGGGAATAGAAGAAAGGAAACCAGCATGGTGGTGGATTTCCCATGTCCCAGAAATGTAGCACAAATATTTTCCTTTTCTTTACAAAAATTATCTGAGGCAGGAATGGTTTCTCCCCTTCTACATGTGGGAAGTAAGGGCACAGAGTGGGCAATGAGACACCCAACTTTATAACCCATGAGAGGGAGTGTGGAAGTCTGAACCCTGGCATTGGGTTTCACCCTGACTTTTGGGCTCAGCAGCAGGTCAGTCCCCTCTGCCTGGAATGCCCCATCTCTCGGCCTAGGATTTGCCTTGGCCTTAGAGGGAGGGGGTGGGCTTGAGAGCAGGCACATCATGGCTGTGAGAACTCACCAGCAAATTCCTGTTTTTTTGGCATCCTTCAGCTAACATTTATGAAGTGCCTAGGATGAACTGGGCACTTGCTAATCCCATGTCTGTTCTTTAATGAAAATAGCTCAAAACAATCCTGAAAAGCAGGTACTATTGACCCCATTTAATAATCAAGGAGACTAACACTTAAGAGCTCACATGACTTCCTTGCTTCTCCCAAGTAACAAACATGGAGCTGGGATTTTTATATTACCTGACTGCAAAGCCCTAAACTTCCACACTCCTGGCATGTTCTGTTTCCCATGGTGTCTTCCCTGCAAGCTTGGCACAGTCTTTCAGGCGGCAGGGATTACAGTGGCCCCAAAAGTGAGAGAGGCCTTGAGGGCAGTTCAGTGTGAGACTAGTCTAATGGGCTCAGTGGGTGGGGGACTTTACTTTGTTTCTCCTAAAACACAGGGCCCATTTTAGCCCCTTACAATCAGAAAAAGGATATAGTGAAGCCACAAGTGATGTGAATTGAGGCCCTAGGGAGCCTCTCCTCTCTTCCTTGGCCAGGAGATGGTACATCTTCCAAGTCACTATTGGAGATTCCAGCCAGTGTCCTGTTGGAGAAAAAGGCTTTGAATTCACAGAGAACCCCCTCCCCTCTGTTAGTCTTTATTATGCCACCTAGTTGTTCTCCCATCTGTAATTATTTTAGGTGTTAGTTTACTTGTTTACTTTCTATTTTCCCCATCCCAAGTAAGCTCCATGAGGGCAGGGACCTTATTTCTCTAATTTTTGTTGAATTTCCATCATTTATGATAGCTAGCCCTTAGGAGTTGATAAATAGATTTTAAGTGAATGAATGAAGCAAATAAGAGATAGCTGGCTTCAGTCTTGGCTCCAACATTTAAAACCTACATGGCTTCCATCAAGTTACTCACTTTTCCTTACCTGCAAAATGGATCATAATGGTGGTTTCACAGAACTGTTAAGAAATTTAGGTACAACATGCAGAACTGCTGAAAACTGGTAACCCTTCTGACCTCCTCCCTGATGTAATTGTTAGTGAGCACCTCGATTCTCGGGTGGGGCGGGGAGGAGGATTTTATTCAGACCTTTCCCAGCCCTGAGAGCATTGCTGTACTAGAGCCCTGAGCTTCTGACTTCTCCCCAGGTGGGAGCCAGTGTGCACTGAGAGCAGCTTCTGTGATGCACTAACCTCCGCCAGCAGGACCGCAGCACGGATCTGCCTGGGCTGCTGCAGAAACCGTGGCCAGCTCCAATTAGGAAGCCCTTCAGAGGAGGTTTTGAGGTTAACCCTGAAGGAACAGCTCCCTTTACATGAGCCTTTTAATTAAACGCTCCTGTTTACTTTCTGGAGTTCATTGAATCATTTTATCTGCATTGTGGTGTTTGACAAAGCCTGGTTGCTTTGAGTAATGGAAAAGTACAACATGAGGAGGCTTTGTGGAAGCTCTCGGATGATACAGGCACTGTGCCTCTGCGCCCCTTTGTGGCTGAGTGCTCACCTGAGTGGTGACCTGGCATGTGGGAGGAGGAGGCCAGTGAAATATTTTCTGGTCCCTGCCTTTAGCTTGGTTCTTGAGGTTCCAAGACTCCTCAGTGCTAATTACGGACCAGAGTGCACCCAGAGGTGGACCCAGGGCAACAGAGGCCGAGAACAATTCCCATGGACTCTCAGAGTGTGGCATTGTGTGTGATGGTGATGCTGCCCTTCAAACATTTACAGTATTGTTGGAGAGATGGGATTCATGCAGAAAATATTACAGGAATACTTCTGTGCTGAGCCAGGCTATAAGGATTACAAAGCAAATGAGAGCCGCCATTTGTTCTTAGCTTACTGTGTGATGGGTCCTTTAGACATGTTATGCCATTCAATCCTCATAATCTGCTCTCTGAGGATCAGCAACCAGGGTGTGTCCATGCTGTCCACTTAATAATTTTCCCAGGCCAGGGAGGTCAGGATTGGCCTCAGGGGTAGGCTTCTGGTTGGGATGTAATAACTTCTTTCCCTTCCCTAGCAAAAATACAGTGAGAGGTTCCAACAATGCTTAGCACTAATAGGTCCTTCTCTGTGTTTCTCTATACCCCCTTTCCCTCATCACTGCAGCCCAGTGAGGTTGTCTTTGAGATATGGCACCATCCTACACAGGGACAGTCACACCCTCACCCCCAGCACAAATGGGTGAACTCAACCAGATTTTCAGACCTTCAGCAGCATTCAGGCCTAGGGCCTGAGGAAGACTGCTCACACCTAGGTGAATTCCTGGGTCATCCCTGGGTTCTCAAAGCTAGTCTCAGGAGCAGTGGTGGCAGTGAGGGGCAGGCCCAGCAGGCTGGTTTGTCACAATTCTCCAGGCGTGCTCAAACATAAGAGCCCCTGGGCCAGGTTCTCAAACCTGTTTGCATGCCAGCATCACCTGGGAGATGTGTTGTGGTTTTAAAAGAGTTATTATGAACTTAATTTTAAAATGTGGTCCTTAAAATAAACTTTACTTTTGGAACTGTTTTCGATTGACAGAGAACATGGGAAGATAATAATACAGAGAGTTCCTATCTACTTACTCAGTTGCTCCTATTATTAGTATCTTACATCAGTGTGATACATTTGTTACAGTGGAGGAACAAGTATTGACATATTATTATTAACTAAAGTCCAGACGTTGCTCAGATTCCCCTCATTTTAATGTCTATTCCAGGATCTCATCTATGACCCTAGGTTATACTTAGTCCTTATGCATGTCTCCTTTGGTCTCTCTGGGCTCTGACAGTTTCTTAAGAGTTTCCTGGTTTTTGATGACCTTCACAGTTTTGATGAGTACCGATTAGGTTATTTTGTTGACTGTCTATCCATTTGGGTTTGTTTGATGTTGATCTCATGATGTGGGTTTGAGAGGAAGACCACAGAGATGCAGTACCTTTCTCCTCCCATCCGAATCAAGGGTGCATGACTTACCACTGTTGATGTTGACCTTGATCACTTGGCTGAGGGGACTTTGGCTTCTCCATATGCCCCAGTCAGGGTTCTCTACTGTCAAGTTACTCTCTCCTATGCTTGCCCCCAGCCCCACCCCCAACTTGCACATTGTACTGTTTGGAAGGAGGTCACTGTGTACAGCCCCCGTGGAGAGTGCGGAGTATGCTCCATCTCCTTGAGGGCAGAGCGTCTGCTGTTTGGAATTCTTGTGCGTGGGAGAGTTGTTTCTTCTTTCTCATTTATTCCATCATTTATTTATATCAATACAGACTCATGGGTCTTTATCTTATTTTTTTCAATTACGATGCAATACTGCTTTGTTTTGTTGCCCACATAGTTCCATCCTTGGCCATCAGGAGCTCTTTCAGTTGGCGCCTGTGTCCTTTTGACATGCCCCCATCATTGTGAAGGTTATTTAAAAATTATTTTTAGTACTTCCTTGCTTTCACCCACGACAAGCTTATCTGATACTTTTCTTACCCAAGTCCTAGAATCAGCCATTTCTCCAGAGAGTCCTGCTTCCTTTTATTGAGAATAGTATCAGAAACCAAAATCTGGGCCCTAGGTGTGCTAGCTGCTATTGGGATGTCATTGATTCGGTTCTTTCTCCGCTGACAGAGCAGGGAAATGCACATGTATATCCCAACCTGTGCATATACCCTCATCTACAAATATTTCTGTATGCAACCATCTATATCTGTATTAAACTAAACATGAGTTCAAACTGATGTCTTCAACTCTAATCCATTATCACACGATCATTCTAACCTCCTCCCCTTGCTTATTTATAAACTCTCACTCCAACAATGAGAAACTTTATTCCTACCATTTGCTGTTCACTTACTTGTTTAATTCCAGCATACATGTATCATGGTATCAAAATTCTCAACTCATACCTACCTCCATGAGAATCAACTTTATCAACTGAAGTGCGGTGCTTCTGTACAGATTATTTTGCCTGTGGTCTTACAGACTCCACTTATTCCTCAAGTTCCTTAGATCATTACCTTTCCCCATCCCATTCAGTGAGGTTGTTCATACATTTGTAATAATACACTTAGATTCTTTTATCACATGTTGCATTCCATCCTTGAATTTTCCCAATTCAATTTTATTCAATTTTTAAAAATTTGCATACTTTTTAGGCATACTGTCTGTGCTTTAAAGTTCCTTGGGATTCAACAAATGCTTAATGTCTTGTATGCACCATTATAGTATAATATGGAATAGTTTCACTGCCCTAAATAAATTTCTTGTGCTTCACCTGTTCCACCTTTCTGTTATTCCACCAGAACCCATGGCAACCACTGATCTTTTTACTGTTTCTATACTTTTGCCTTTTCTGGAATGTTAACGTAATTGGAATCATGCAATGGGTAACCTTTTCGGACTAGCTTCTTTCACTTAGCAATATACATTTAAGATTCATTCATGTATTATTATGGCTTCATAACTAATTAATTTTTACTTCTGAATAGTATTCCATTGTATGAATGAACTGCAGTTTGCTTATCTACTTACCTAGTAAAGGACTTACTGGTTGCTTTCAATTTGTAGTGACGATGAATAAAGCTGCAGTGTGTGCGTGCGTGTGTGTGTGTGTGTGTGTGTGTGTGTGTGTGTGTGTCCGTGTCCATAGATTTCCGAAACAGCATTTCCTTTTTGCTGAAGGCATCCCAGCAGAAGTTGGGTACTCCCAGGTGGACATGTGGGAGAGGGAATGAAGGATCACAGGGGACCCTTCCCAGAGAGTTCTCTCTGTCCTCTTCTGTACTTGGAGATATTAGAAACTAAGGCCCTTTACTGCCCGACAGAGAGTGCATGGGGGTCCCAGCACTTCTGATCTTCCAGTGAAAATCTGAATGTTCTCTGTGTGGTTTCTCACTTGGTTTATCTGATTTTGGAAGGCTCTGCTATGACCAATGGGGGATTAAACATGCACAGCCCGGCGAAGAGGAAGCTGGATGCAGAGAAGGACTACGTCTTTGACAAGAGGCTCAGGTACAGCGTCCGCCAGAACGAAAGCAACTGTCGGTTTCGGGACATTGTTGTGCGGAAGGAAGAGGGGTTCACACACATCCTGCTGTCCAGTCAGACCTCAGACAACAATGCGCTGACCCCTGAGGTAAGGAGGGGTAAGACCGGAGGGGAGGGTCAGGCTGGGGAGGGCCTCTCCTTCACCAGATTGGGGCACTGGGACCTGATGGAAATAGGCAACACACACACACACTTGACAAGAGGATACAATTTGCTAATCACTTTATCTACATTATCTATTTGATCTATGACCAGGTAGCAATAGTGTCCCATTTTACAGATGAAGACCTTGGTAAACAGAGAAATTCAGTTAACAGGTCAGGGTCACAGACTCAGGGGTCATCCCCAGAATTCAGTCACATCTTGGGATGTTCCAGCTAGGATGCATGGTAATAAAAATGTCTGATTTCTTTGCTTTTGATGGAATTCTGTTTACTCAACTCTCTTACATTGCTATTGAGATACAATTCACATACCACAGATTTCACCTTTTTAAAATACGTAGTTCAGTGATTTTTAGTATATTCACAAGGTTGTGCAACCATCACCATTAATTCCAGAACATTTCTGTTACCCCAAAAGGAAACCATGTACCCATTAGCAGTCACCCCCATTCTCCTTCCCCCCTACCCCTGGCAACTACTAACCAACTTTCTGTCTCTATAGATTGGCCTGTAAGTGGACTCATACAATGTGTGATCTTCTGTGACTGGCTTCTTCCATTTAGCATAATGCTTTCCAGGTTTATCCATGTTGTAGTGTATTTCAGTGCTTTATTCCTTTTTATTGTGTGAATATATTACATTTTCTCAATTAGTTCTTCAGCTGACACAGATTAGGGTTGATTCCACTTTGGCTATTAGGAACAGTATTGCTACAAACCTTTGGGTAATTTGTGTACAAGTTTTTGTGTGAACATATATTTTTAGTTTTCTTGGATATATTCCTAATTATGGAATTGCTGGGTCATAAGGTAACTATATTTAGCTTTTTGAGGTATTGCCAAACTATTTTCCATAGGGCTTTACCATTTTATACTTGCACCAGCAGTGTATGAGGGTTCTAATTTCTCCACATCCTTGCCAACACTTGTTATTCTATCTTTTTATTATAGTCATTTAATGGGTGTGAGGTGGTATCTCACTGTGGTGTTGATTTGCTTTTTCCTGATTGCTGATGATACTGGGTGCCTTTTCACGTGCTTATTGGCCATTTGTTTATCTTCTTTGGAGAAATGTGTGTTTCAGTCCTTCACCTGTTTTTAAAATTGGGACGTGTTTTTTATTGTTGAGTTTTTAGTGTTGTTTTATAGATTCTGGATATTATACCCTGATCAGATACATGATTTGAAAATATTTTCTTCCAGTCTATGGGTTGTTGTTTTACTATCTAGATAATATTATTTGATGTATAATTTTTAAAAATTTGTTGAAGTCCAATTTATCTTTTATCTATATGTCCACTTTTTAAATGCTAATCATACTGATGTCTTCGGTGAATAGAATAGGGAAACAATGAATACTTAATGCAATTAGGTAGATAACATCATTCAAAATATGGGGTCCTTGAGTGGGGCAATAAAGAGATTACTTTTTAAATGAGATTCTTGATGGTGCAAATATGAGAAACACTCATCCAAGCAATTCTCTCCAACTCAACTGACTGGGGACAGGGCAGTATAGCAGTGCCAGCTAGCAGCAACTCTATGCTTTGTGTTAGCTATTAATGTTTGTCCCATTTCATCCTACCAGTACCCTTCAGATATAAAATTGTTATGATCCACATCTTCACAGATGAGAAAATAGGCTTGGAGAACTCAGCAGGCCAAGGGCCACCCAGCTTAGCTGAATTTGGCTTCACGATGTCAGGACTGTTACCATGTTTGCCCACCATTTTGTTTCTCACTCTCAGCCCAATAACTGGTCCACCGAAGACAGTTAACTCTATACCCTCCTATTCCTGTCCCTGCAGTATCCTGCACTTTGATATCCATAGTAGCAATAAAGACACAGAGGGTTAACATGGAGGGGGTTTCGGGGTGGAGGGGCTGCCCACCAGACTGGGATTCGTAGGCTGGCTTGGCCCATTGTATCCAGTACACTTGAGGAGGCCCGGGAAGTTGGCTGGGGTGGGAGTTGCTGTGTCCTTGAACATGTAATCACATGTGTTATCCTTATGATTTACATAGACTACAGCTCTTTCCTGTGATTGTGGGTGTGACAGTCAGGAATGCTGCCAAGGGAAGAGAAGTGGCTACAGCCTATGCAGTTTGTGGGGCTGGTAGTTACTTGTTTCAGTGTACCTCCTCTAAGCATGGTGTTCTGGGGTCTCTCCTTCCTCCACCTTCAAGAACCACCTTGGGGTCTCTGCTGTGTAGACCACTGTGTAGGATTCTGAGAAGTCCAGAGCCTTTGGTTTACCCTGAAGGCTGCTCTTTACATGTTTCTACATGTGGAGACCTTGTTATTTTAAGCTCATCATGAAACATCCACACGAAACTAGTTGTTGCATTTTTTTTTTTATGTCACTAGTTTTTAAAAGCATGCTTGAAAAAGACACAGCATTTTCCTTCGATTAATCGAATAAATGTGAAGTCTTGCAATTCATTCTGTCTCTTTGGAGCAGCTTTGTATGTTAACTGTAGCCCGCTCATCATGGAAAACGTGTTGCATCCGATTGATTTTAAGGTGTAGAAGTTCTTACCTCCTGAGATGTGGGCTTGGTTAATTAAAAGTGCATTTCTAATTGGTGTCTATTAGTAACAAAACAGGAGAAAATTGGAAAAAAATACTGATCTGGTATTTTCAGCTGTCTCAACAACCAAAGTGGATTGACTATATGGATAAGCCAGCTAACTGGGTAAAATAGTCCCCAAAGAAAGATCCTACTGAAATGAAGTGTTGTTAGAGGAATATAGATTTTGTAGTCTAGCAGACCTGGGTTTAAATCCTGTCTCCACCAACTCACCACTTCTGTTATCTTAGGAAGTTACTTTGCCTCCCTGAGTTATCTCATTTATAGAAGTTACACGGTATCTGGCTTGTGGGATTAGAGATAATCCCACAAGAGGCTCACAGGGTACCTGGCACAAAGCAGGTGTTCAATAAATTTTCCTATCATTGTTAAGATGAAACAGAAGTGATTTAATGGCCACCAGCAGACTCAGTCTTGCTTGTTCATGGGGGAACTGGAAAGGGGCCACCTTCACAGTCATTGAATTTCTTCTAGTTGTATGGGTGACATTGGCTGTATGGGCAGAAATTCATACATTACTAGGTTTGTTAATTGGATTCTGAGGCTAGCAGGTGTGTTGAATTATTTCTCCTGTCTGGAATATAGCAAAGAACCAGGAGAATAACAAAAATGCCCCTTAAGGCAAGAGCCAGCAAAATAGATTGCCCAAAGTCTTGGTGATTGAGAGCTTATCTGCTTTTCCATTAGGAGAGGACCCAAGCCCTCACTCAACTCCTGGTTGTCTGCAGTGCTCCCAGCCTTGGCAGACAGCTCCACTACCATCCACGGGAGCACACTGCCTGTGCAGGAGTCACACCTCACACCTTGTCAAATCCCATCCCCACCACATCCCCAAGGCCACTTTCGTTCTTGAATAGCTTTCTAATATGCTTCCTTCTCTCTGTTTCCACCATAACCCTTATAGGCCCAAACTACTGAGCTGTTTTTTTCTGACTTTTGTAATAATCTGCTAACAGGTCTGCCCCCTTTCATGTTTCCTGCCCTGTAATCCATAATTCATTCTCCAAATGCCAGGTAGCGTGATCTGCTAGAAATGCAAATCTGATAGTCAAGCCACCCCTTACACACACACACGCACACGCACACATGCACGCACACATACCTCAAATATGTCAGTGGCTCCTAATCGCTGTGGTTAGGAATCAAAACCTTTAACATGACCTGCGAGGCTGCTGCGTCCTGATCGTGCCCACCTCTCCAGCCCCATCTCTTATCACACTTCACTCTTCTTCTTTTCTTCTGCACTTCACTTACCTTCATTGTCTTTCGTGCTCACAGCTACCACAGGGCCTTGGTACATGCTTGTCTTTCTGACTGAAGCAGACTTCCCTTCCTCCTTGCTTAGCTGCCCTTGCTCGTTGTTCAGATCTCGGCTCAGCCAGCACTTCCACAGGAGTTTTCCTTCATCCCTCTGACCAGGTCATGTGTCTCTCTCATGTGCTTTCCTAGCTCCATGCACCCCTCTGTGCTGGAACTT
Organism: Lyroderma lyra; assembly: GCA_004026885.1. Taxonomy (NCBI): domain Eukaryota; kingdom Metazoa; phylum Chordata; class Mammalia; order Chiroptera; family Megadermatidae; genus Lyroderma; species Lyroderma lyra. Next base: position 508,583 of record PVJL010000110.1, on the reverse strand, counting down.
ATTATAATTGTCAGTGTATAGACATGTGTTTGTACAAACACATACATGCATGTGGTAGTTTATGAAATGTCTTATTCCCCCCATTAGACTATGAACTTGCTGAGAAGGTAAGTACTGTGCCATTTGCTCCATTTAATAGATACTTATTAAATTCTATTATGTGCCAGTTTTTGGACTGGGTGTTACAGGGGTTATTCAGATGACTAAAATACTATTTTAGCCCTTAAAGGATTGTGTTAGTTACCTATTACTGTGTAACAGACTGCCCTAAACTTAGCATCTTAAACCAACAGACATTTATCCCCGTTTCTATGGCTCACGAATTGGTCAAGGCCCAGCTGATGCTTCTGGCTCAGGGTCTCTCATAGGCCGACGGTCATGATGTTGGCTGGGCCTGCAGCCTCAACTGAAGCCTCAGCAGAGGAGAATCCACGTCCCAGCTAACCCAGTGGCTGTTGACAGGTCTTAGGTCCCTTCACTGGCCAGAGACATCAGTTCCTTGCCACATGGCTACTCCACATGGGCCATGGAGTAGCCCCTGCATGGGGCTGCCCAGGGCATGGCAGCTTGCTTTACCCCCAGAGATAGCAAATGAAGATGGCCAAGACAAGCTGTGGCCTTTTTGTATCCTAATCTCTCTCTCTTTTTAAAAATGTAGGCCCACTTTTTTATTTTTGCTTCTGTGGCTTTTTTTTCTTCCTTTTTTATTGTTAAATTTATTGGGGTGACATTAATTAGTAAAAATTACATAGGTTTCAAGTGTACAGTCTACCATACATCATCTATGTGTTTTGCGTTCATTACCCAGAGTCAGTTCTCTTTCCATCACCAGATTATTTGAGCTAATCTCCTCTTAAAAGGGACATCCCATCACTTTGCTGTATTCTCTTGGTTAGAAGTGAGTCACTAAGCCCAGTCTGCACTCAAGGGGAGAGAACTTCACAGGGTGTGAGTACCAGAGGAGGGGTTCACTGAGGGCAATCTTAGTGGCTGCCTGTCACAAGGACTTAAGTGCCGCAGGAGGTAGGATAAGGTAAAGATGCACAAATTCTGCAAGGGAGTTTGTCAGATGTGTCAGAGCAGGAATTTAAAGGACCTGGAGTGTCAGGAGAAGGAAGAGTTTGCATTTAGTCAGGGATATTGGGGAAGGCCTTTATGAACGTAGGCACAGTTGAGAGGGACCCTGGGTGACTGAGTTCACAAGTGAAGATAGAGAGAGAGGAACTGGATCTCCTCCTGTACCAGTTTCCAATGGATTTGGTTGTCTGGTTCCAACTCATGGCAGATCAGAAACTAGAGGTAGTGGGAGGAGAGTGCTTTCTCTACCAGACACCAGCAGCAGAAGCAAGTAGCAGCTAGCAAGTGCGTAACAAGGGGAATAAATTGCACAAGCAGGGTTAGGACTTCAAAATGCAGAGTTGGTCAGGGAGCATTTGTTATAGAGGCACACCCAGGAGCCTGAGGGGACTGTCTGTTATAGGCTAGCAAGTGACCATTAAGAGGTAGTTACATGTTCTGTTTAGGAAGGCTAAGGAGTATAATAATTTTAGAACATTTTACTTTCAACAAACTGGTTATATTGTAAAATTTTGGAAACTTTGGGAAGGTGAAATTTCAGCTGTCAGTTCAAATTGGATTATCAACGTAAGAACGGCAAAGGAACACTATACAAACTAGATGCACTTTTTTTAAAATTAAAAAATGTAGTTTGTGCTTTTATTGCATAGATAAGGCAACAAATTTGCTTTCCCTTTAACTCACAAAGGAGGTGGCTGTTTTGTTTGATTTATTTTTACTAGTTGACAAGTGTGACCTCAAGTAGAGAGGCCACTCTGTGAGTCATGTGTAGAATCATGTCTTTATAGCAGGATGTTCTTTTATTTGCCTCTTAGAGAAATAGAGCTCACATGTAGGTGAGAGTGTGTCTATTTCTGGAGGCAGATAGATTAAAGGAACCGCAAGATAGTGACCTGTTACCTTTTTTTGGTGTTCAAAATGTACACCTGTGGCTTATACCCTATTAGAATAGGAAGTGCTCCTCCAGTCCTCACAGAACACAGGCCAGGAGATTCTTGATTGAGGTGAATATCTAGTCCTATTTTTTCAACTAAAATTCATCCATTTATTTATGTCATCCTACAGTATGGAGTAGTAGAAAAAGAGGGGATATTGAGATGCATCATAGTCTCCCTATGACTAGTGAATTTGGGCAACTTCATTTACTTCTCTGAATCTTTCCTGCTTCAACTGCAAAATTGGGACACCCTTCCCTATCTTCCAGGATTTTTGTTTGGAGTAAAATGTTAAGTGGAAATTATCCGCTGCAATCCCTGGCATCCCTAAGCACTTAATAAGTTGGAGGTTCTCTCTCTCTCTCTCATTTTTTAAAGTATATTAAAAAATAGTACTCTCACAATATTTTCACACTATCGTATGATTATGCCTATTGCATAATTAATTACTATCCTTTAAAAGCCTGTTTATTTACTTATTGTCCTCCCCAATGGACTCTCAGCTTCATCCAGGCAAGTGCATGCCTTGTTTTCTCTTACTGTACACTTTCTGTGCTGATTTTTCCTTTTTCCCTAACTTCTGTTGGATTGAATGATTGAACTTTCTTTACTTCACTCACTCCCCCATTCATTGTAATTCATGATGTACTTTTAAGAAGTTGCTCTTAAGTTATATACACGTAGCAAAGCCTAAAATGTAACAATTAGCTCTCCGCCACTCCCAGACAGGTAACATAGGCTTGTGCTTACTGTAGCCATCCCTCCTCTCATCTGACACAATATTACTGCCTAGGACCATAGTTCTACCTTGTGCAAACCCCAATCTCAGCTAGCCGTTATCAGTGCGATGATTTTTACAGTCAGTTCTTATATTGATTTATCAACATATTGACCAGTTTCTTTGCTGGCTATCACTCCTTGCATTGCAGTTTTTCTTTCTGAACATAGTGTTTTTTGTTTTATTTCCTTTTGAAGTAATTCCTTTTTAATTCTTTCAGTCAGGGTCTAAGAGTGGTAAACATTCTTTTACTAAAAATGCCTAAGTTTTACCCTTGCTTTCGAATGATAGTTTAGCTGGATACTGAATTTGTGTTTGGTAGTTGTTTTCCTTGACTCCTTGAACATTTTATGAGTCTAATGCCAAAGCCCACTTCTCATGCGCTACCTACGAGCCATGCAAGGGTCTCAGCTGAATTGAGGGTGAGCAGCAGTATAATCAAACTGTCCTTCCAGAGATGGCTAACATACCTCACCTAGGCTGTGCACAGGACTTTCCTCCCACACCTTGAAAAAGTCTAAACAAGCAAATACTAGAAAAAGATTTGCAGACCTTTACCAGGGATTAAAGAACTCCAAGCTAGGCTTCCACATCTGCAGCCTGTCACCCCGCTGCCACCTTCTTAACCCTCTGTGCCTGCTTCGGGGAGGGTATAGGTGAGTGCTTGTTTTGGTGTGTTTTCCTGGGTCTTTTGTATTCAGGGAGGCTCCTTGCATAGGCAAAGAAGATTTATTCATCTCTATGTTCAGGGGCAAGGCCTCTGGCAGGCTTGAGTCTGGAAGCTTCCAGCTTCCAGATAGGTCCTTAACAATCCTGCAAATCCATCTCTGTCCACAGATTATGAAGGAGGTCCGGAGAGCACTTTGCAATGCGGCCACGGACGACAGCAAGCTGCTGCTTCTCAGCGCAGTGGGCAGTGTGTTCTGCAGTGGCCTGGATTATTCCTACCTAATTGGCCGGTTGTCCAATGACCGGCGAAAGGAGAGCACCCGCATTGCAGAAGCCATCAGGTGAGCTCTGCTTGCGTTTGGACACCTAGGGACCTGCCTGGGGTTGCCAAATTGAGCACCTAAAAATACATGCTACTCAGTTAAAGTCTTCAACAAAGAATTTTTCAAAATAAAATTTATTGGGGTTAGTAAAATAATATAGGGTTCAAGTGTACAATTCTTTAACATATCATTTATATATTTTATATGTGCTCACCACCCAGAGTCTGTTCTCCTTCCATCACTATATATTTAAAGAACTTTTTTAGCATAAGTATATCCCATGCAATATTTGAGATATACTTTTACTAAAAATGATTTGTTGTTTGTCTGAAATTCACATTTTAATTGGGCATTCTGTATTTTCCTCCCTAAATTAGGGATGTCATTGCTCTCCAGGTTAGAGCTCATTTTATTCTTTTAATGAAAAAGAGATTTTTGTTTCCTTATATTAAGCCCAGTGTCTGGTAATGCCCTTGTGTTAGCCACACCTCTCCTGCCCCCCGCCTCATGGTGAAATCTGTGATTTTCTGGGTGTTCCTGTCCCCTGGAGCTGACGTGGCTCAGCACTGGGAAGGAGGTGGAGGGGTTCCCAGGTCAGCTGTGCATTTGCAGACCCAGTGGGTTTGAGCATGTTTCCTTTTCTTGTGTGTTGGGGGCAAAAGTTGGGATCCTGGGTGTGACAGCTGATCCCAACAATCAGTATCTCTTTTGGGACCCTGAAGGGTAGTCCCTCCACCATTCATTATAGATTTATCCAAAGCAAGTAAGCGTGATTTGCAGTAAGGGTTGTCACTTGTCCTCTGCTCTGGACAGGGTACACATGCTCACGGCTGTACCTTGCACCATGCTCAGATGGAAGTCTCATTTCAATGAAGCTGCTTGGTCTCTTGGGATGAGACACTTACTCCATGGGATGTCCCAGAGCCTCAGGCACAGGTTAGGGGTTTGCTGGGGCCTCCAGTCTTATGGTGCTGTGACATCATCACACAGAGGCTGATTCCCATGGGGCCGTGAGAGGCTTCCAGAGGGTCTAGAGTTCCTAAGAGGTGACACAGGGATGCCCTCACATGTGGGGTTGCAAGTGCCAATTCAGGGTGAAGTGTCCAAAACACCTGTGCTTCCTGGGGCGTAGCTCTTGCCAGAAGAGACATCAAAAGCCTGGACACTGTTGGGAGAAGCGGTGTTGTGGTTTCATGCTGCTCGCAGGCTCCCTGGGTGCAGACCACCCTGACCACGTCCACGGCAGCATTCTCTCTGCTGGGACTCTGCTGTGTCTTACTGCAGCTGCCTTGTCATGTGGGGTCCCCAGGAAGCTTTCCTCCTTGTTTATAGGACCATCAGAGATGGAGCGCCCATCTCTGTGGCCCGAGAAACACCTTGGTCACAGCCTTCATCTGGTTTATGAATTTCTGTGGAGGCATTAGCTGAATTTCCAGAAGTCCCACATTTGAGGAGATGCTGAGTGCATTAGCTCGCCTCTAGAGAAATGTGGTCAGTGGAATTCAGACATTTGCCACCTCATCACGTACTGCACTTGATCTTAGCCAAAAGGCCGAGAAGCGATTGCTACCTCATCAGGAAGGTGAGTTTCTCTTTGGTAAAGTGGAAGGAGAGATGGCTGAGGGAGTTCTTCCCAATGTTTCAAAGGAAGCAGAAGTTCCTAGTACGTGAGCTGCCAGGGACATGGGGAGAGGGACTAGAGATGGCCTGTAGACCCCTGGTTCTCAGCCCGATAGCACAGAGACTCCCCAAGGAGCTTTTCAAAATCTAGCTGCTTGGCAACACCCCCAGGAGTTTCTGAATTGATGAATGTGGGGTGGGGCCAGCACATCTTGGGTGTTAAAATTCCCTCAGTGGTTCTAATGTGCAGCCAGGATTGAGAATCCCCACTCCATCCTAACCAAGAGATTTCTGCACCATAGAGAGCATTAAATGATGTATGGAAGCAAAGAAAGGTGGTTCTAAGAGAAGAGGGTGATAGAAGGCATAAGGGAGAGTGAGGAACTTCGAGAAAGGATGGGTGGGGTGCAGACACCATGGCCTTGGACAGAAGCGTGCCCATGGGTCAGGAAATGACTGTGGCTTTCTTATCACCACCAAACTTCTGTGGGGAGGCCTCAGCTCCACCAACTTCGGAGTGTTCCCTCCAGCAGCCACACTCCAGAGTTTGGGACATGATGTGGCAAAGAAGCATTTCCAGAGAACATTCTGCAGATTTCCAAAGAACCATTGTGAATGAAGGGCACTGTCGATAAGCTTGGGCCACACTGCAGGTTCTGTTCTCACTCATGCAGATTTTTCAGGCATACCAACATATTTACAGTCTCAGAAGTCTCTTGTGAAAGAACTTTGTTCAAAATCGAGCATGGCTGACCTCCATAATTTGGCCATAGGACATGATTAACCCACTGACATCCCTTGCAATTCTCTTGGGACATGCATGTTCTTAGCTGGGCTGACCTCCAAGATGCAGGCATACTGCACAGCCATAGCACCCCCCAACAATGCTCCTATCTCACTGTCATTGTTTCCTGAAGAAAACATTTACACACGTGACCCGATGTGCCGTGTTCATTCTGCAGATGTTTGTTGAATGAACTAGCAGATGTGGGAAGAACTTGGATGATAGATTCAGCAGAAGCCTCTCTCCAGGACCCAAACAAAGCTGTCTGTCCCATCCTGAAAGAGAGGCTGCCCTCACCTGAACTCCTCTCAGGTGATGTGATGGCCTGCTTGCGGATTGCTAGGATGAAGGGTAATCAGATAACCCACATAATAAGTACTTTGAGTAGGTATAAAAAATTATTTGCCTGTTGCTACTCTTAACCCCAGCCACAAGTTCTAGCTAAGCCTGGGTCTGACTATGGAGTGGGCTCCTGGAGCACCCCTATGGGGACCTTAGGATGACTGCCATCGTACATATCTGGTGCCCACAGGCTCTGTGCCAACTGACTTGGCTCTGACTTTGGTAGTAGGAGGGCTGCACCCCATGACTCTGGTTAAAAAGAATGATGGCTAGGTCATAGAAGAAGTGTCATTTGCTCCAGATGAAGTCCAGACATCCTTGTTTGCAGAATTTTGCTTCTGCATCTCCTTTAGGTCAGGAGAGTGGAATGAAAGCTGTGTCTACTCTCCCTAGCAGGTGTGGTACCTGCCATAACAGCAGCAGCAATCCAGGACTCCCCTTATGTCAGGCACTGTGCTGGTGCCTTGGGGGACAGCCTCACGTAATTCTCATGGCATCTGGGGATGCTCTGTTGGCTTTCCCATTTTGCACAGATGAACATGAGGCTGCAGAGACTGTCATTTGTCCAAGACCTTACCCCTGGTTAGGGGCAGAAGTCTTCCAGACCCCAAAGTTCCTGCTCCTTCTGCCATATCAGAACCGCTCAGCAGCTCAGGCAGGCAGAAGCCACAGGGCTCAGGTTGAATGGAGGAAGCTGCGAGGGCCAGGGTCAGCATGCCGCACTTGGCTGCTGGGGAAGAAGGTGAGCCATCCCCCCAGCACAGCCCCACCATTGAGTCCGGATCAGATATCTGAGCAGCAGCGTCTGTAACGCAATATCCTGTTTACTATCTTGCTCCTACATCCACTGGGCCCTTGCGATACACATCTGCTACTTGAGGTGAGAGGAAAAGGATGGGGGGATAGTGTGCACATCACATTTTTATATCAAGGAAATTAACTGCTTGGACTGACAGGAAGGATTGGGGGTGGAGGGTCAGAGCTATGCACACCTGGTCCCCTTAGCCCTCCTTGGGGGTCCTTGTCACCCCTGCACAGAGCTCAGATTGGAAACCAAAGAGTGAAAGGCTCTGGGGTCTGGAAGGGGAAGCTTCTGGAAGGTTGTGAGGACTGAGGTAAATTCCTGAAGGACTGTCATGTGGATGATAGAACAGAGTGAATGGGAGTATCAGAGAGGCCCACATAAGGTCACGGCACAAAGATGTCTTGATAGGGGCAGACCCTGTTTATTGAAAACGGTCAGCAGAAGCCAGATGGTGCATCCTTATGGTGCTATGGGGGGCATTCTGCACAAAGTGGAAAATGGGACTTGATTTTTGAAGCTCTTCCCAACTCTGAGTTCCAAGATCCTGGAACTGCATGAGAGTGTTTAGGAATGGAATGTCTGTAGAAAATTACCCAAATCCTGTGGTTCCGAGGACCCTGCAAAGAAGCCCCATATTCCCTGAGGACTACAAATTGCATTTGGTAAAAAGCACTCATTATAACCAGTGAGTGAGGCCATGAGGTTAGGAAGGCAAGCCAGGAAATGGGCCAGGAATCAGAGGGCTGTGGTGCCAGCATCCCCTCTTTGTAGCAGTGCCCTTTTGGGGTCAGCTACAGTGGAGCCAGCAGTGGCTGGGACTACTCCATCATCTACTCAGAAAGAGTCACACAGGAGTCAGGAAATGTGATGCCTCAAACCTGGGTCAAGAGCACATATTTTCAAGAGGAAATATGGGTTATAAGGCACCCCCAACTGCAGCGGAATAGTAAGCAGTTTCCTCACCACTGAATCTGATCCCAACATATCACTGTGACACGCACATCTTTTGATAATAATTGGGGAGGGATGGTAACCATTGAGAAGGGATGAATCAACTCAGCATTTGTGTTAGTTAAGGATTAGCTACTATAACAAGTGAACACAGTGGCCCAGTTGTGATGACAATTTACTTCTTGAATATGTGAATCTAAAGCAGATGTTGCAGATCAGTCCATGGCTGTCCTCCGAGTGATAGTGCAGGAACCCATACTACCTCCACCTTGTGGCTCCACAGACGTCTTCCAAGATTACCATGCTCTCAAGATGAAGGGGTTCAGAGGACTGCATGGTGGGAGGTTTCCACGTACCATTTGTGGAAGTGTGTATATGGTTTCCACTCACATTCCATTGGCTGTCACTTCCTTTCTTGTCCACAGCCAACTGCAAAGGAGGAATCAGAGGGAAATGTGTGCTAGCAATAGACTCAGAAAGAAGAGGGAAGGACATCAGGTCTAGTGAACAGCTTGTACATCACCGCCACACATCTGCGATCTTTTCTCTTGTTCTGGGGGAATCCATTACCTATTCAACAGCTATTTACTGAGTGTTATTTCCAGCATGTATGGAGACCAAGCAGTGCACAAGACAGACCTATGGGTTTTCTTAAGGAGCTGAAGGGGAGGAGAACTTAAAAACAAGTAAGCAAGCAGGTAATTAGGATGATTGCAAGTTGTGATAATGGCATTTTCCAAGAACTCTCAAAAGGCCCACGCTGCTCATGCACAATGAGCAGGGGTGCAAGGGACACAAGGTAAGCCTGGAGATGGAAGCAGAGGCAGAGCTAGGTCCTAGTTAGGTGTTTCGATTTTATTCTTGTGAGTTCTTGGTAGTTTCCAGTCTACCACCGGAGAGTAATGAAGGCTGCAGGCTTTACTAGGCATCTTGGATCTTTTCTCCATGTCCAGATGAATATTAAAATTTTATAGATCTTATATAGCAACTGGGGGAAGGCGAAAAGTGTTGTAAGGCAAAGGAAGTACAGGTTATTGCAGGTGGCTCTGCTGAATAGGTAAAGATGGAGGCTGTAACCTTGCTCAGTGTAGAAGGTCAGAGAGAGAAAACTCTGCCTATCCTGCAGCCACGATTCCAGACGCCTCATGCCTCCAGGGGAGCCCAGCATCTCTCCACAGTTTTGGTCAAAGCCATCCTAACACACAGACCCTTGATGAATCTGACATCATTTAGGTAATTCAGAGTCGTACAATCCTAGTATGGAAAGAAATCCTAAATGTCATCAACCTTCACCCATGCCCACCCTCGTTAGCTTGAATTCTCTCCACAACATCACCCTAAGTGATCATCAAGCCACAGTTGGAATACCTCCAATAATGAGGAATTCCTACCTCCCAGAACACCCTCTCCACCTTTAGCCACTGCCAGTGGAACATTCCTTCTCTCACTGGGCTCAGATATGCCTCTTTGTAACACCTTCCTGTCGGTTCTGGTGCCAGTTCTGAACCTAACATTCAGGGTGTCTTCTTTAGCATATTTACAGTTTGTCAGTATCTAGGGAGTAGAAGGACAGGGTAACTCGTGGTCTGCTGGCACAACAGGCATCACCTGGGGCCATCTGGGCAGCCCCGGACCTGTGGTCACCCATCGAGTCCCCTCTGAAAATTGGGCACTAACCTGTGAGCATGCCAGGCCTGTGACTGCAGCTCAGTGGCTCAGCATCTGGCACCCACACGTCCCCTCTGACAGCCTGTGAGTGCTTCACACACCTGCAGAAGCTTATTTCAGCCTGAGAGGAATCGGGTGTCACGTGGTCTCAGCAAGCCTGGTCACCTATTCAAGAGGGTCTTCTCTTTTCACCCAGGGACTTTGTGAAGGCCTTTATCCAGTTTAAGAAGCCCATCGTGGTGGCGATCAACGGGCCGGCCCTGGGCCTGGGTGCCTCTATCCTGCCCCTCTGCGACATCGTGTGGGCCAGCGAGAAGGCCTGGTTTCAGACCCCCTATGCCACCATCCGCCTCACGCCCGCCGGCTGCTCCTCCTACACCTTCCCCCAGATCCTGGGCATTGCGCTGGTAAGCCTCCCCGTAGCAGGCAGAGCGCTGTTCGTGCAAGGTCAGAGAGTCCATTGCAGGCTGTGGTCAGGTTCTGCACCAGCAGCCAGAAGCACGTCTGTGCAGGAATGAGTCATAACCACAGCTAACACTTAGAAAACGCTCACTGGGTGAGTGCTTTAACTCAGTCCAGCCTCACCACAACCCTGTAAGGTGGAAGGAACAGCTGTTATCCCCATGTGACAGCTGTGGAGACGAAGGGTCAGAGAGATTGAGTTGTCCATAGTCACACAGTGGCCATGGCAGTTGTGGGATATGAACAGTCTGTGCTCTGAATCAGTTTAAAGTAGGACCTGCCTCTGAGGAGCAAGTCCGAGATTAGCCCCTCCAGAACATGGGGGGTTCAGAAGTGTGGTCGGTCTGGCAGCTCTGGGAGGTGGCTTTGATGAGGTGCAAACTTCACCAAGGTCTGCTCTGGGCTGTTTGCCAGCAGCAACCTGGGACTGCGGGAGCATTCTGCCCACAGACACTGGCTGTCCTGGGAGACCCCAGAAAACTGCCTAAGAATCATGACCCAGACGACAGAGCCTAACCCCACAGGGGTGGGGGCGGTACTGCCCGAGTGAGTCTGGTAGGATGAGAACCCCCATCACACCCTTCTGTCCTCTCCTTGATGATAGCAGTAAGAGACCAGCAGGGTTACTTTCAGCCCCCCCAAACCACCAGCACCCCCTGGTCTACACAGCAGGGCCTCCAGATGGGACAGATGAGCTGTTCAGATCCAGCCACTCACTCGGAGTTGCTTTAGCTGCTCACGGGCTCACCAGTGGCAGGCAGGGCGCTCGGGCAGCCAACCCTTTCTCTTTTGATCTCAGCCACCGTGTTCTGCCCTAACTCGGTGCTGCCACTCCTGTTCCTCTCCATCCTTTGTGGTCACAAAAATGTCAGTGTTGTACAGTCTTATCTCTTTCTTTCATTCATTTCAATCATTTCTCAAACTCCAGGAATGTTGCTGATTGAGATATGTTCTTCTTGCCAACTGTGTTGTGTTCGGCTCCTTCTACTAAGTTTGTTTCTTCTTCCTGAAACAGAGGTGTTTCTAAATAAATATAATAACATGTATTTGTCTTTCAAACTCTAACCAAGTTGCACTCTACGGAGGTTATTACCGACCCGATTAATTTTTCCACTCTGGCATGAAAGATTGTCCTTTGGGTCATCATGATCCACCAGTGACAACCAGGACAAAGTGGGAAGCCCTGCATGAATGCAGAGGCTGAGAGAGCTTGGCATTTCATCATTGGTCTGAGAGTCACTATCCAGAGGCATCTTAGGAAGCAAAACTAGAAGAGGCAGGTGGATGGCAGGTTAGGGAAGGGGTTGTCTGCCCTGTGAAGGAGGTGGGGTTTATCCTGAGGAGATAAGGACCCTGTCACATGGTTGTGTCATTATACCCTACTTAGCAATGTGAGTCGCCTGTTGGTAAGTTTCAGCATTGACTGCATTATGCTGTCTGTGCCTAGGACCTTATCCATGCAGCTCCTCCCGCACATGTATGACAGCTGGGCTCTTCAAAGCAAAAGGAAATTTTGGGGAGAGCAGGGTGCAGAGAAGCCCTAGGAGTGCTTTCCGCCCTGGAAGACTGGGCAGCGCCTGCGCTCAGCCCTGGGCCATCAGGACAGATGCTCCCCTGTATTACTCAAGATCTTATTGGCTGCCAGTGATGGAAACACTTCAGCTGGCTAAGGAGGGGGAAAAGAAAAGGAATGATTTCCATAGCTGGCAGGTCCAGAAGTGGAATGCCCCTTGGGGTCCAGGAATTCAAGTACTGTCAGTACTCTTGTTCCCCATTTCTCCTTTCTTTGTGGGCCTGCCTCTCTACAGAGTGGGACACAGTAGTGTGTGGCCCTGGGCTTATTGACTTTATCCTGCAACCAGAGAGGGAGAAAGATTCTTCCCCATCATGTCCAGCTTGGAAACCTCACAGAGAGCTCTGTGATCCAGGGTAGATTATCTGTTCATCCCCAGGCCAGTCTTCATGGCTGAGAACTCAGCACAGAAATGCATCCAGCTCAAGGTATATGCCCACTCTGGTGAGTCTGCTGCCAGACCTGGGGATGGGTATTGGACAGACGAAGCCACAGTAGGTACATGGCTTCTTTGGGGAACTTAATAAAAGCTGTGGTCCCTCTGCTCAGAAAGATGCACACAGACACAAACCTTTGCTCACTGTTCCCAAAGCTTATCTGACCCCCAGTTAAGAATCCTGCCTTCAAGATCTGAAACACTTGTACACAGCAAGCCCAGCCCTCTCTAACAGACATGGGAGGTGCTCCAGGCTCTCATTCTCACCCTACCTTTGCTTTTTCAGGCCAATGAGATGCTCTTCTGTGGGCGGAAGCTCACTGCCCAAGAGGCATGCAGCAGAGGGCTCGTGTCCCAGGTCTTCTGGCCAACCACGTTCAGTCAGGAGGTCATGTTGCGGGTCAAGGAGATGGCATCCTGCAGTGCCGTGGTAAGTTTCTGTGTCTTTGTGTGCTTGTTATTGTAATAGATCCATTTTACAGATGAGGGCAATGAGGCTGAAAGGGACTAACTGACTTGCCAAAGGTCATGCAGGGAGTGCATGAAAGGCCCTGTGTAGTTTAACAGATTCCTCATCTCAGTGTTGAGAGCTTAAATCCAGAGGGAGGTGGTCAGTGTTATTAGATATTCCAGTTTGAAAAACCTCACAGAAGAGATTTATACTTTGGGGTAGAGTGCATTGCCTTAAAAGAAAGTCCTAAAAAAAAAAACAAACAAACCCTGAACACAAAGCATGTATAGTTTACAAAGTAAGGAAGCACGAAAGCAGGTAGGACAAAGTATATTAAACTAGTCAAGAAACAAGGGAGGGCAGTCCTCACTCTCTTCGTATTTCATTTCTCCTGCCCACCGAGCACTTGGCACATTTAAACATCACCGTTTGACTCTGAAGACACATTGAAAAATAGATAAATAAATAACACTGCCACAGAGGCGCCAGTTTTTAATTAAGTGTCGATTTTATCTCATAAAATTCACTCTGAGCACAGTATGGAAATATCCTGTTGAAAGGTGGAGAATGGGGCCTCTCCTGGAGCCCCAGGGCCTGCTCAGGAAATGAGAACAGCGCTTTGGGAGAATCAGGCCGTGGGACTCTTTCTGTGCTGGATTTATGAGGCCAGATTCTCAACCCTCCTTTCCTTTGCCCTGTGCAGCCTGAACCACCATCCAGCTGTCAGGCCTCTCCAGATTTGCTTCATTAGCTTTTATGGGGCACCTCCTGTTCCCTGGAAGCCTAACAGTACCAGTGATGGTGATGGGGTGGTGACGGTCCTACGTTGTTGATGAACACTTGTTATGGGCCAAGCGATTTGCTAGTCTGTTTATTTGGAAGATTATTCTTTTAATCTTCCTGATGACTATGGTGACCAAGTAATCCCACTTTGCCTGGGACTCTCCTGGTTTTAGCACTAAAAATCCCTCATCCTGGGAAACGTTATGGTCCTCGGCAAACAGGGATGGTCTGCTGCACAGAGAGGCAGGTAGAAAATTTTAAATAATTTTTTTATTAAAGTATAATTGACATACAATATTGTATTAGTTTCAGGTATACACTGCAGTGTTTCTACATTTATATTTTTAAAATGTAGTCACCACAATATGTCTAGCAACTGTCCGTCACTGCTCAAAGTTATTATTATGTTACTGTCTTCCCTGTACTATACATTATATCCCCATGACTTATTTATTTTTGTAACTGGAAGTTTGTACCTCTTATTCCTCTTCACCTTTTCCACCCATTCCCTTACTCCCCATCCTTCTGGCAACTGTTTTTTCTCTGTATTCATGGATCTATTTCTGTCTTGTTTGTTCATTTGTTTTTTTTTTACAGGTTCCATACGTAAATGAAATCATACCAGTATTTGTCTTTCTCTGTCTGACTTATTTCACTTAGCATAATATACTCTAGGTTCATCTTTGTTGTCACAAATGGCAAGATTTCATTCTTTTTTATTGCTGAGTAATACTCCTCTCTCTCTCTCTCTCTCTCTCTCTCTCTCTCTCTCTCTCTCTCTCTATATATATATATATATATATATATATATATATATCATACTGTTTTGATTACAAAAGCTTTATAATATAGTTTGAAATCAGGGAATATGATACCTCCAACTTCGTTCTTCTTTATCAAGATTGCTCTGACAATTTGGGGTCTTTTGTGGTTAAATATAAATTATAGGATTATTTGTTCTAGTTCTGTGAAGAATATCATTGGTATTTTGATAGGCAGTGAATTAAATCTGTAGATTGCTTTGGGTAGTGTGGACATTTTAACAATATTAATTCTTCCAGTCCATGAACATGGTATAGCCTCCCTTTTATTTTTGTCATCTTCAATTTATTTCATCAGTGTCTTACAGTTTTCAGAGTAAAGGTCTTTCACTTCCTTGGTAAACTTATTGCTAGGTATTTTATTCTTTTTGGTGCAATTATAAATGGTATTTTTTTCTTTAGCTTTCTTATAGCTCATTATTAATGTATAGAAATGCATCAAATTTGTGAATATTAATTTTGTATCCTGCAACTTTGCTAAATTAATTTATTAATTCTAATAGTTTTTTGTGGGGTCTTTAGGGTTTCCTTACATATATAATATTATGTCATCTGCAAATAATGACAGTTTTACTTCTTAGGTTCCAATTTCGAGAGGCAGGTAGAAATGCTAAGAGGAAACATTATGTGAGCAGGTACACAGGGTATTCAAGGGGCAATAAGACTGAAAATGAAGGTAGGAGAAAGGCCTCAAAGCTCCACTGAGAAGTTTGGTCTTTGAGCAGTGGAGGTACTCAGGTGAAACCAGCCATTGAAGAAATACTGCAAAGAAACCTCTCATATCAACAGTTAAGAATTCAGGAGCTTTGGGTTGATTTGTCCAAGAAAGGAATCTACCCCACAACCTCTGGGAGATGGTGTTCTTTGAAGGAGTTCTTGAGAGAAAAGTGGTGGTGTAAGTCTGCCCTCCCATTCTTACCACCTGTGAACCTCCAGCCCAAGCAGAGGAATAGATCACAGCCTTTCCAGCCCACTTGAGCAAGGGAGCGCTTGTCTTGTTTGTTTGTTTTCTGTTTAAAAGCTCTTTGGGAGAGTGTGAACTGAAGCCTTGATGTTAACAGAGGATGGTAGAGGCTAGCGGAAGGATGCATGTATGCCACACTTCCTGACAGAGCCTCTGCCAGAGTGAAGCAGCAGTGCAGCCTTCAGAGTCAGCCACATGTTGGAGGGCACAGCCAACAGGCAACTCCGGGTAACTTGGCTTGATTGAGCATAGGCCCTTCATCTGTAATGTGGAGGCTACTTATTTGTGGAGCTATCATGAGCAAAAAGTGAAAGAATACAGGAAAAGTTCTTCTCATAGACCCTATTAGTTAATGGTGATTATAGTGGCCTTGTTGTTACTGCTATGATCACTACTATTGTTATTATTTATAACTATGATATTATTACTGTTATTTCAATGTCATTACTAATATTACTGCTGTAATTACTGCCATAATACTATAGTGTTATTGCACTCATTACCATTACTGTATTACTAACATTATTACTATTGTTACAACTATAATACTATAATATTATTATTTTCATCATAGTCACTATTGTTACTCATTACTACAATTATTTTTTATTATTACTCATTATTACAATGACTGCTGTATTATGACTGCTTTTCTTACTACTAAGGTTGAAGGAGGGGCAGGTCATATGGATGCTTTACTACCGTTAGTTCATTTCATTGTCTTACTCTATGATCCCAGCTATCCTTGAGTCAGGTATCATGATTCCTGTTTCACGAATGATGAAAAGGAAACATAGGGAGGTGAAATTAGTGTTTCCCAAACGTTTTCGTAACACCCGTAGAAAATGATACTGAGCTTATGTCACCCTTGGGTAAGAGACAAAGGTCTTGCAGTCAGAGATGATGTGGGCCTCACTCAGCCATCTCAGGGACTTTGGGTGAACATCATGGCATGCTTGGACTCCATTCCTAGCATTGCTGGGGGACTTGAGCCTGGGAAGCCCCAGACTACAGTAGGCAGCCCTGCCTGGCTTTGGACATCAGAAGGTTCATAGGTGCCTCGGAGGCCAAGTACATGCTTCTGGAGCAGAGTCCCTGGTGCCCAGCTAATAAGGCTTGTGCATTTCCCTTCAGGTGTTGGAGGAGTCGAAATGCCTTGTTCGAAGCTTCCTGAAATCAGTGCTTGAAGATGTGAATGAGAAAGAATGCGTCATGCTCAAGCAGCTGTGGAGTTCCTCCAAAGGCCTGGATTCCCTGTTCAGCTACCTGCAGGACAAAATTTACGAAGTCTGAAAGGGGCCCGTTTCATTTGCCCCATTGATCAAGGGCACGTGACTTCCTGCTTTGCCCTGTCTTTCAGAAATCGGAGTCCAGTGTATGCCCTGCCAAGGAGTTGGTCAAGGTGTCTCTACACCTGGGGTTCTTTCCATTTCCTTATGTCCTTTGGTTGTTCCTCATTGGTTTGATTTTATGTTAACAGATGGGAAACGCAGCATACTTGGCCTCCCCCGTGCCCCAACTCCAACTGGCTAGAGAGCTATCGAGGGCTATATCTTCCCAGGCCTCTGCCAGGAACTATCCTGTCCCCACTCGCTGAAATGCACCATCTTGGTCCAGGAAGGGGAAGACCAGTTTTCCCCATCCTTCAAACTCAGACTGTGTCTACGCAGTGCCTCTGATTTGGAGACTTGGCTCATGCTCTCTTCAGTTAAGTGCAAATTCCTCTTCAGGAATTTCCAGACCAATGAGCAAAACCATTGTGTAGAGCCAACTTCAGTCTCCTCTCTGATGCACGTCTGTGTGACTTCTAGGGCTTGGTCTTAAACCCAGTTGAGTGATTTACAAACCTATGTATTGTATGTTTAGGAATGTTTTGTTAAATATATATTTTTAAAACAATATAAGTGGAAATTCTGATAATTTATGTGTATTATATATGTAAAGCTAGTTTTGCAAAAACATTTATTCCAAGGAAAATTTTTTTTCTTTAATCAGACTTATTTAATTTATTTATTTTTGATTATATGTTAGGATATCTGTCGTTCACACAGATCTTATTTTCCTACTGCCCTGGACCAAATTCCATACAAGGTTCATGCTGTTTGGTGCATTCTAGCAATGAACCCCGTAGAAACAAAATTCAGAGATATAAAAATGGAAGGATTTCTGTGGATAAAAAGAATAGCCCTCTACCACATCCTCTGTGTATAACGTGGTTCTCAGTTGTAATAACAGAATACTTGTTCTTAGGAGAAATCGCCAATGAGCTTTCTCTTCACTCTGCTGCCTTTGAGGAGATAAAGGGGCCTCCAGCCTGAATGATACTAAAACATACCCAGGTCCTGATTGTGGGATGTCAGGAAGAGGAGGGGTGTGGGCCCCGCCTGGGGATTGCACATTGTCTAGAGTAAGACTTTTTCTTGGGGGATGACTGAACTTGGATTTCAGAGTTCAGGAGTCCTTTGTGGACGACGATGTCTGGTTTGGCTCTCCATGCAGGTGGGAAGTGTTCCCACTCTGTTGAATGTTTTTGCATCCAGAAGCTCAGAGGACCCATCTTTTTTTCGTAGTTGTTTGCTCGTATCAGGGAGCAGTTACCAGGGATGAGGTCTCCAGCCCCAGGGTCCCTAGGCTGCAAGAGGACCCCAGCATCTGTATTTAGACCATCAGCCCAAAGTTTGTGGATCTGCTGTCAGGAAGGAAGGGTTTTGGATTTGGTTGGTGAGGAGAAAGGGAAACATCAGGGTTAGAGCAGAGGAATGACAGCATGCTCTATCATTGGTCCAGCACAGAGAAGTTAGACTCTCAGAATGGCGGGATTTTGCCATTTCCGTCAGAATCCAGGTGTCCTCAGAGGCCCTTCGCTTGCCCGTCTTCTCTTTCCCTATGTTAGTCACCAGCCTCTCTTGTTCCTTCCTTGGAGAGAGTTGAGTGGAGCGATGAGACTTGAGCACAGCTGGGGGAGGGGAGGTGGGCTGAGAAATGGAGGGTCATTGCTATGTTTATCTGTCTATATATGGCCTTTCCCCCCCTGTCTCTTAAAGGTAACCAGATGCAATGGGCCAGACAGATAGAGAGGATTCATGGCTCTCGGCTTCGTGCTTCAGAGAACACCTTGAGTTCTATGACTAGTGACATGATCTTTTGACACTGAACCTGAAGTTTCTCTGGACTCTTCATCCTTAAGAAGGCCTTGGTTCCCTCTGTAGAAAACCTCTCTACTTTTGAGTTTCCCCATGACTTCATGGAGGTCAGGTTGGAGGATGCTTCTCATCTTCTCCCTTCTTTCATTTGTGCCATCTTGGCCATGGGGGGCCAGCAGGGGACAACAGCCTTGGCTGAATCTAGCCAGAGAAAGATGAAATTGAAGTCCAGTGTGCCCTATCCTTCATCATGTGGGATCCTGCAGAAACTGCAGACCTGGACACTGGAGAATTACTCTAAGGAAACACTTGCTTTTGCCCAAATGCCTGTTTGTTTCATTTCTACTGTGGGTTTTATCTCTTCTTTTGAGAAATTAAATGTATGCTTTCCCAAAGCCCCTAGACAAACCTCATTCTTGTGTCTTGTGGTAGATAATCTCTTCAAGATTGTTAAATCCTCTAAAGAAAGAGACCCTTGCTTTCTGTTTGCCTTCTGGGCAGATACATTTACCATAGAAGCAGTGTCAGGATTCTTGCTGGAGATGGAAGAGAATGTTTGGAAATTCCTTGATCAGTGTTCACCTTTGTTCCCTGCTGAAAGCACCAGAAATATTTTACCTCTGGACACATCACAAATTCAAACTTCTAAACATTTCAAGGATCTCCAATGATAAGGTAGGAATGTGAAACCATTACTAAGGTGGAATTCCTGTTGTTAATTTGTGTGTTCTGGTTTTAGCAGGCGGTATTTTAAAAGATGTCTGTGGTTTGGTTGTTCTCACATAGTCAGTTCAAGAAGGATGTTCCCCAAATTGGGGAAAAGTTGGTTAAATCTGTTGACGACAGGGTAGACTGAATCTCTGAATTTTTCACTTTCTGGATGGTTTTGATAATGTGTAGATGAAATCCACATAACCTGTAGCATGTTCTGTCATTGGTCAGGAATGGAAAATGCCAGACCTGTGGTTGTTACAGGGTTTGGCCTAATAGCTTTCTGAAGATAGGGCTCAGGCTGTCACTTGTTATGTTCTATCCCAGCACCCTTTCTCTACGCACAGGATCCTCCCTTCACCCTACTGTACTTTGCCCCTAACCCACCCATCTACCCCATCCCCACCCACCACTGCCTGTGTCTGTCACTTCCCAGAGGCTGGGCAGGTCTGAGGAATCATCCCTGTTTTTATGTAGCCACATCCCAGAATTACCTGTAGGGTTGGCAGAACAGCTCTGGGTGGGACGTTAAGGGTATCTTTTTAGTCAAGGAACCTCCAGGCATTCCTCTCCTTGTCATTCTGTTAGCTGTGCATTAGAACTCTCCTTCCCTCTCTGCTCCAACGCAGCATCTTGTAGTGCAGCCACTTGAGTTACCAGCCCCCTTCCAAGAGGACATTTTGTACAACTTGGCCAGGGTGATCAGAGCTCCTCACCATTTGGAAGCTCATGCACCGCCATGTCCCCTCTGGCTTTGGACTGATATCTGTGGGTAAAAACCATCACAAATTACCCTCTAAAAATGAAATTGGATAACTATGAGGAGGTAGTAGAGAATTGACTTAAAATATTTTCTTACTCGGTGTAGATTAAAGTAGGAAATATTCTGTCTGAAGCATGAAAATGTTTTTTCCATATGAAGTTTTCCATATGAGGATGGAAAAATAATCACAGTAGACTTTTATCAGTGCAACTGTATCTCTGAATATCTACATTTAAAAAGGACTGTGATTGAAGGCTGAATTGCATTTCCCGTTATTAATTGTTGGTTTACAAAATTTTTGTAAACTTTTTTTATTTGTAATCGTCACATTCATACAATTTTACAATCTAGTTTATGTGGAAATTTTTTTTAACAAAAAGGGAAACAAATATAAACATATTCAGATCTTCCTAAGTGAATATTTAAAAATGCAGAATCGCTTCTCTTCTGTGTTTCTGTATTCAGATACTTAGGTCTGTTGTATATATTAGTTCAGACACTCTCACTAATATACACAGTATTTAAGACTCTAAATGAGATTTCTTAAGTATTTTATTTTATTCTCTGTAAATGGTTTTGTATAATCTTTACAAATCTACACTTGGCCTTTGTAGATATTTAAGGGAAACCATTTGGGGGTTGTCTTGCATGTATATTTTTGTTCTAGATAAATGTTGCTTAGTTATTTCTGCAAATTTTGGTTGAAATGCTTACAGACTTTAATACAGTATATATTTTCAGAATATAAACTTTTATATTTCTGTGATAAGTTAGGATATGCGTTTTAGGCAATCTTTTTCCATTACTATCACTTGTTCTTTCAAAAAATAGCATACTGGTTTGGTGCCAATTTTTTTTTTTAAATGAGACTCTAATGTTCTTATATTGTTAGAGAGCAGGTTAATTTTCTTCTTTGAAGTATAATTTGAAAATGTATTGAATTTGTGAATAAGCCTTACCATTAGGATCAGTAAATTTTCCAACCTTTGCAACTACATATGTAGTTTAAGATCTCCCTATAAATTCTTACTGTGTGGCAGTTGATGGAGTTTGTGAACAGAGCCTTAAGCTTGTTGCAAAAAAACAAAACAAAAAAAAGGGTAATACGGGTTGTTTCTTCCAAGCAACAAAAGTAAGCCATGTTAATGGACTCAATGCAGTCTGTATGTCATGGCTAATCTGAAGTTTGGTTGAGTCGATGGTGGCAGGGGCCAGATAGGCACCTTGGTGATTGTCTTTGGCCATGCAAAGGGACCAAGGACAGGTTTTCCGGAGCCAACTTTGTACTAGTCACATGGTTTAGACATGGTCACAGGGAGGGCTGCTGGTCCATCATTTGTTTTGAGCAAATGGCATTTCCTGCTCCTAACCTTGGCGGTTCACCCCAGGTTCCTTGTGAATGACTTGGAACCATCCAGCCTGGCTGAGATCAGCATTCCTTGAGAGATGTTAATAAAGTTTACATGTGAGTCTTACTGTGTAGACAATCTGAAGTCAATTTCAGTTACATAATCAGCATTTCCATGTGTCCTGAGTGTCTTATCAATGAGCTGTGTGTGTTAAGCCATACTAACCCCAACTTTAGCAGGGCAAAGGTAAACTAGATGCAGAAGGCACTCATCAGCGGAGTCAGTGCCCCCAGGGTTGTTCTAGTGGAGTTTAAGTCGTGGAGCTCATGGGCGGTGCCTTCCACTGTCTGGGATCTAATAATACCACCTAAAATATGGACTTAAAATTTTTTTTCAAATTCTGATTTCTTTCAGTTGGTCACGCTTCCATAGTTACCAACCAATTCTCCTTACTAAGTCTTTCAAGATTATCTTATGACCAGGGCTATCGTATGGCTGAAGTCAAGTTATGTGGTTCATCTAGAATAAATGTTCATAGAGTCAACTTAACTACCATTAGGATGGCAATTTGCTTCAGATGTGTGCAGTATGTGTGGCAATCAGAAAAACTGACACCTAGTTTTAAGCTTCAGCTCTGGCATCTCCATGGGTTGACCATGCCTCAGTGGCCCAATACCTGGCCTGATGCTAGAGCTCATTAAGGTGACTGGGAAGTTTGGAAGCTATCTAGTTTTCCATCTAGTATTTAATTTGTCCCTGTGCCATTCATCCCAGCTTGAAGTCATTTGCTGTCCTTGTAGACAGGATTGTGAAAATATTGCCTTTCATTAAACCAAGGACCAAAGATTTTCATTATTTCAACAAAGCATGAGTTTCATAGATTTTAGGCACATCTAGATAGAGGTGTGCATGCTTCATGGCACAGAGAAACCGCTCACTTCCACCAACCTCATACTGCCCCTGGCTAGCCATTCAGAGGGATTTGTTGTCACCTTGAGAAGGCTCTGCAAGGTGAGTTTCTCAGATGGAAACTCGCCATCTCAGGTGGGTGTTTTTGCTGTGCAGTCCCAGCCTTTGTCCATATCATAAAAAGTGAAGGTCTGGCATTCTTCCAGGTTCTCTCACCAGTGTAGACTGAATAGGAACCTCCAGAGTGAGTTTTTTTAGATGTGTTTACGCTGAGCGGCAGTCCTGCAATTGCTGCATTTCCACTTCCTTTTCTCCTCCATTGACTCATTCCAGTTCCTGTTCTGTGTGAGAATTTTCTCCAATTCTCACACCAGGTGATGCTCCATTCTCATTCACGATGAAATCATTGATCCATTAACTGGTTGAGAAATGATAGATGCTGAAGACGTGGTATTCTAGTGATAAGGCTTATTACCAAACTTCTGACAATGAAGCACGCTACCAAAAACTTACCCAGCCCACCCGAGGAGTGTTTGGGTTTGATCATGGATATAACACTCTCTCTCTCTCTCTCTCTCTCTCTTTCTCTCTCTCTCTCTCACATACACACACACACATACCCCAAAACCCAAGGAGACCTTTGCAAATTAGGCTACTCGATTTTTTTTGCCAGGTTATCATGGGGGAGTCTTTAACTAGTTCTGAATATTTGTAAGTATGAGTACGTCATAGACTTATAAAGCAGGTACAGCTGACCCTTTCTCAGCCCATTGTAAATATTTCCCGAGACTGGGTGCAGTACTGAGGGATAATAATCTTCTGATTTATCAAATGCTGACTGTCTAGAGCAAATTGTACACTCTTTGTGAATGGTCTTGTAACGTGTATGAACACATTTCTGGGTGCCTTAGAAGTTGTATTTTCATGTGTGCTAATATGCAGTATTTATACATTGTGAAAAGCTGCTTTGAATAAAAAGGTTGCAACTTCATCTGCATTGCCTGTGTCCCCCACTTTGCAGCCTATACATGAAATTC
The DNA here is from genome assembly GCA_004026885.1 of Lyroderma lyra. Lineage (NCBI taxonomy): Eukaryota > Metazoa > Chordata > Mammalia > Chiroptera > Megadermatidae > Lyroderma > Lyroderma lyra. Next base: position 485,229 of record PVJL010000110.1, on the reverse strand, counting down.
ACAAACAGGTTCTGTGGTTTCTGAACAGAGAAGTTTCTGGGGCCTTCAGGGGGTTCAGGCATCTGATGTTTCTAGGTTGTGTCTGGGTTCCTGGGGAGCATAGTTACCCCCACCCCCATCTGGCTTGAGGCTTTAGTCATTCAGGCAACATCTTGATTCCAGAACACCCCATAATGGGGGGCTCAGGATTATTTTTCGGTGGGTTGAAATGAGACTTCACCCCTTCCCTGGTATGCCCAGAAGGTTTCCTTGCACAGTACTCCCTCCTCACTGGGAATGAACCTTCACAGAGTTGGATCTCATACAATCCCAGCTGCTAACACGTGGCTAACAATGGTATTTGTCACTATGGATTTACGTAAAGTCCTTTCATCCAAACCTCTCATTGCTTGGATCATCACAACATGGCTCTTATGAGAAGCACACTGATGAGGACCCCTGGCTTCCAGAGCCTGGCTCTTGAGACTTTGACAGAGGGGGCGGGGGGCGGGCGGGGGGGGGGCTGCAGGGAAGAGGAAGAAGCAGTCTTTCAGGGGTTCATGGCAACGGAATCCTGGGAAAGGGATTTACACAAGGTCTTTGCCTGCCTGTCCATCCATCCAGCAGCTGTATTGAGCCCCCTGCTCTGTCTTGAGTGTTGCATAGCTGCTAAAAGGTACAGATCGCTCAGACAGTCCCAGTTGTGAACGAGCTTGGGCTCTAGGCATGTGAGAAAGGTGGGTATTCCTGCCATGATTCTTGAGCTGCCCACAATGCAGGACTGGAAAGAACACCTTACACCCCCACAAACACCTTCAGGATCTCTAGATGGTGCACCAGTCATTGTTCATTTTCTTTTGGGTCATTTTTCAGTCCATGTGGGCCAGCTGGTCTTGGCTGGAGTCCAGGATCTTTCTCCTGCTGGCCTCCCTTTGCTTTTTGTTTCTGTTGTTCCTGGTGGTGTCATTGTTATTGTTGTTATCATTGTTTTGTGTGCCTCTTTGTCCTTTCTCCAGGGTCCTAACTCCATCATGACAGGGACTGTCTGAGTAATCTGTACCTTGTGAAAATCCCTTTCCCAGGATTTCCTGTTGCCATAAACCCCTGGGATACTCCTTCCTCTTTCTTGGATCCCCCACACAGTCTCAAGAGCCAGGCATGCAGTATCACGTGCATAGTATCGCTCAGCCTTTAGGGGTTACAACTGTGTCTGCTTCGTAGGGACCTCATTTAAATGATTAAATGAGATTTGCACACACACATGCACACGAGTATATGTGATTGTGTATATATGAGATTTTATACATATGAGATATATTTAAACATATAAATGATAATATGTAAATTAGATTATATATTTTAAATAGTTGTTGCCATAGCTTTTTTAATGATTAAATGAGATTTGCACAGTGAGATTTCTATATACATAAATGAAATTATAATATTTAGAAGTTACTAACATGCAGTTAATGATTAAAAGCGATCTTATATATGCACAATTTTACATACATAAGATTTATTAAATGAGGTTATGTAAAAATATCATTACATATAATTTTTAGAATAGTTGGCAGATAGTCACTATTTAATGATTTGATGTGATTCACATATGTGTGTACATGTATGTGAGGTTTTATACAGAAGATTTGTACAAACATATGAGAGATACAAAATGATGTTGCAAAAGGTAAGATTTTTATCCTTCTTTATGGCCGAGTAATACTCCACAGTGTGAATATAACACAACTTCTTTATTCAGTCATTTATTGGTGGGCATTTAGGTTGTTTTCACATCTTGGCTATTCATGAATGGAACTAGAAGATACCATGCTAAGCGAAATACGTCAGACTGAGAAAGACAAATGCCATTCGCCTATATGTGGAATGTAAAGAGTAAACAAACAATCAAAATAGAGGGGAAAAAAGCCTCATGGACACAGACAATAGTGGTTACCAGAGAGAAAGGGAGGAGGGGAGTGGGGGAGGAGGAAGGGGGATTCAAATACGTGGTGATGGACGGAGAACTGACTGGGTGGTGAGCACACAATGCACACATGGATGATGAGGAACTGTACACCTGAAACCTCAGTAATTTTACTAACCAATGTCACCTCAATAAATTTAATTAAACACACAATCTGTTGAGGTTAAAAAAAGATACATAAATGAGATTGTATTTATATAAATGTGATTTTGTCTATATATAAAATGTTTAGAACAGTTGTTGGGATATCACTCTAGTGATGAGATGAATTTTACATATATGCCTGAGATCATGTGTGTATTAGATGTATTTAAAGTATATTAGATGGACACACACACACACATCTTGAGGACCATTGTTGGCACAGCACTGCTGTTACATCAGTAGTTGCCATATTAGTACTTCATGGGGCAAATGCCACGGGCAGAAGCCAGGGCGCACCAGCTGGGGGTCTCAGTGCGGGTGCGTTTGGTGTGAGCACACACTGGCCTGGGCCCACGAGTAAGTTAGGCGGAATGTGGTCAAGTCCCTCTGGTCACCCAGATGAGAACCTGTCTCTGCTGGTTAGCCAAATGGAGTCTTGTCCCCTGAGGAGCTCCCTGGCTGTGACAGACACCCTTGCACATCCTCCTTGCTGCCTCCATGTCCTGTCTGCAACGGGGTGTGGGAGGGGAGCTCACACCACCTCTCTCAGCATCACTGGGAGGATTAAACGTGAGCATGTAGGAGGCCTGGCGTGCTTTCCCACGGGGATTCCATCCAGCCACCCAGTTAGAAGCCCTTGGATCCTGAGTGCGATCTGTACCTCTCTGTCCTCCACAGCCCTTCCTGAAGAGGTGGATATGGGACATTGGACTAGGGAGGGACCGGACACCTTCCTAAGCTGGGTTCACAGTCCCCTCTGGGCACTGAGCCAAGTCGAGAAGTTGGTGTCCAGGAGCAGACGAGCCTGATCGGGGCACTACTCTGGAGTGGCTGACCAAGAGCCAGCGTCTGGTGACAGAGTGGACAGCAGGGACAGGGGCCACCATGGGAGGTTCTGGAGGGATGTGGGAGGCAGACTCTGCACTTTTAGGGAACAGCTGCCGCCCTTCCCATGGAGGGGGAGGGGACTGTCCAGGGCACCAGGCTGGTGGGACATGCCAGCGTGTGCCCGAGTCAATGATAATTCTTCCTCCAGGATTGTCCGTGTGTAGGACGTGCTGGGAGATTTTGTTGAGAGGAGTACCTGGAGAGATCCAAGGCCAGAATGTTAGAGATCCTTAGGCCTTCCCAGGAGGGGCCTGATGGAAAGCCAGGCAGCCTTGCATTTAAAGCTCCGGTTTGGCTTGAATGCATGAATGTGATCTTGATTTCCTACTACGAGTTATTATGAGGCTTATGTGAGCTAAATGCAGAAAGTGCCCAGAAGAGGGGCTGGCACATGCTAGGTGTCTCACGGTGATGCCTGAGGTCCGGCTCCTCCCCTTTCCCTTAAAAACAATGGAAACCTGGCTGAAGCATAGGGGCGGGGGTTAGGGAGCGAACTGGGAGGGGGAGGTGGAGAGGGTCTGTGCTACTAGATCATTAGGGGCTGACATCCAAGCTGGTGTAATTCGAGAAGTGCCAGGGGACCCCACCCACATGAGAGCCCCCCATTCGCCCCCAACCCCCAGCCAGATGGTGACTTGTGGGTGTAACTTAATAACCTCCTGGATTAGGGGCCTTAGAAATGATTTGTGGCTGTAGGATGTTTGGGGTCCACGGGCAGTCACACGCTCTCACACACACACTAATGGGACACTCGGGGACATGCCTGTTGGGCGAAGGTGAGGAAGGCTGGTCCTACGATTTCCCAGCTGTTGTTGAACACAAAGCCATAGGCTCTGCCAGGACAGATGGCAAATGAGCTGTCTCGAGGTGACAGGAGGCCCGATGGGTTCTAGCTTCACGGCACCCTCGGTGTCCCAGGGTGCCACTTGCGCCGCCACACTTGTTTACACTTCCACTTTCCAAGAGAGGCTCTCGAGCTGCTCACAGCCATGTGGGTGGTAACAAGCAGTTCCGGACAGAAAAGAGAACGTTCAGACGCTGTGGGCCAATCCTGTGGGATAGATCTGTAGTTGTCAGTTTTTTTCTTTCTTAGAAGTCTTGCGGTTGTGTCTTTAAGATTGTGTCTACTCTTGGCCACATTTCCTGTTTGACTGCCCGTCTTTCTCTCCTCCTCCCAGAGTCTTGCACTGTTCATCATATTATCATCATAGCAACAGCCCGGAGGTAGCTGGGAGAGCATGCCTGACATTTGGGATCAAATAGAGCCAGGTTCAAACTCCACCTCTGTCACCATGTGACGATGTATTGTGATGACACAGCTCCTCTTGGCTTCACATACCCCTTCTAGGTTTCTGATGTACTATTGAATAACATGCTTTTATTTCAGGTTAGTTTCTTACCGATCAGTTCATTTGTGCCCAGTCTCTTTTGATGCCTCCATTTGATAGGAGAGAAAACTGGGGATCAGAGAGGTGAAGTGACTTGCCCAAAGACACACAGTGATAAGCAGTTCAGAGGAATTCCGACTTACATATTTGACTGTTTGTGTTTTCATCCTGAAATAATTGCGGACTTACAAAAATGTGGCAAAAATGGTACCCCCAAATCCTACATGACCCTTTACCCAGATCCCCCAAATGGGAACATCTTGCAAGCATGGCACAATTATAAAAATCAGGAAGTCAACATTACTAACAGTATTATGATCTGATTCTTTAGATTTTCCTCCTTGTCCCATAAATGCCCCCTTTCTGGCCCAGAATCCAATCTAGGATCACTCACCACATTTACTTCTCCTTATTTTCCTTTAATTTGGAGCAGTTCCTTCATCTTTCAGAGGTTTTCTTGACCTTGACAATTTGAAGAGAACCTAACAGTCTAATTATATTTTGTAGAATGCCCCTCCATTTGGGATTGTCCCATCTTTCCCCATTATTAAATTCAGACTATACATTTCTGGCAGGAAAATCACAGAAGCAATGTTGTATCTTTCCCAGTACATCACATCTGGAGGCACATCATGTCCATTTGTTCCCTTACCGGTGACATTCACTTAATCATTTGAGTTTAGATTCCACGGCTTCTGTTCTCTCAGTGGCACCATGCTACCTACATTCCGATTTCTGCATACTGGGCTCAAACTGTCAGAACTGATACTGTTGTTAGAGCAGTTGAAAATAATATCAAATGATATTGTGACTCAAAATGTTACTTTCACACTGTAAGTTTACTTGAGGGCAAAAACCAATTTTGAATCTCCAGAGCTTTTGCGCCTCGCACAAAGAAAAGGCTAAAAGGATGTTCATTGAATGAATAAATAAAATAATGAACACGTGAATGAAAGGGAGTCTCAGTTCAGCTTGTTCCTGAGGGCAGGAAAATGTACCTTCTTTGTCCCTTTATTTTCTATGCTGCCTGCAAACAGTAGGTACACTCAGTTAATCTGAAGTGGAATGCATCCTGTAAGAGGAAGGAAGAAATGGCTGCTTTATTAGAAAAAAAGATGTTTTTCTTTGTGTTTTTTTAAAAATTGATTTTGTTGTTTTTATTTTTGCAGCTATTTCTCTTTTCTAAACAAAGATTAGCTTTGCTTTGATACTGGGTTTGCAAGAACATGTGTGTGTGCACGTAATACTATTAGAAATTGTTGGTCATTTTTGGTGGGATAATGATATGATGGCTATGCTTTTTAAAAATGTGCTTATAGGGAGTTCCCTGGTGGTGTAGTGGCTTAAGGCTTCGGTGCTGGTGCTGTCAGCGCTGCGGCCTGGGTTCGATTCCCAGCCAAGGAGCTACCCACGTACCAAAAAAAAAAAAAAAAAAAAAAAAAAAGTCCTTATATTTTAGAAATATGTAGTCATTTCATTAATTTCTAGGAGCTTTATTTTTCATATCCCACCCCACCCCCTTTTTTAGGATGAAGTAAGAAAAACCCGGAGAAGTGATTTGCCCAAGTTTACACCTGGTGCCTGGACGAGCTGGCTCTAAAGGCAGGAGGCGGAGGGAGAGGGTCCTGTCTGTTACAGCTCAGTGTCGTGCCTTTGGGGTGTCTGCTGGGGCTTTCTTCGTGTGGATATACATCCAACCATCAGACAGAGGTGCAAGGCGAGGAATTGCAAGCTGTGCCTGTAGCAGGATTCGGTGTAGTGGGGTTTTCTATGGAATTCCCTATATATTAATACAAGTTTAAAAAATACCCAGAAACAGTTCCATACCAGGCAGGGAAATGCCAAAAGCAGCCTTATTAAGATTGAAACTCCAGATGTCACCAAATTTCCAAACACGTGCCATTTCGTGGTGACTAACAGGCAGTAGCCAGGGCTGCTGACTTGCAGGCCGGGAGCCAGGCGGCCCCGGTTTTTCCTGTAAGAACGTTCCAGCAGCCGGTCGCCATCTTGGCAGTGCTGTGCTGGCCCATCTCAGAGGCCAGGCTGTTTTCACCGTTGGCGGCGGCCGGTCCACACCAACACGCACTTCATTCCAAACGTGTACGGAGCACTAGCACGTGTGTCTTTGGAGTCCCTGAGGGACAACTCAGACCCTCAGCTTCCTTTCGATTAGCCCATGGATTTGGGACATGGAAGTGAAGAGGTGACGTCATGTGCCTGACTTCACATAAATCCTTTGCCTCTCTGATGAGTGCACGACACAGGAAGGACGTTTAGTCTGAGTTGTTGAGCACTTACCCGACAGTCATCAGGAACAGAGAAGTGCTTCTCATGAGTTGCCTCAACAATGCATAGGGTTTCTCACATAGCAGAGGGAGGCTGTGGATGAGTCATTACAAAACCAACCTATTACTAAGAAGATAACCCAGAGATTTGAGCCTCCGCATGGTTGGTGAGCAGTTCGATCCCCTTTCTGAGTAGAAAAGTCCCAGCTGGGCAGCGTCAATGGTTGTATTCAGCCCAGAGTCAGAAATGTCCAGGTAGATCTAGAGGGTGGTGGGCTGGCCTCAAGGGTTATTTTCTTCAGGCTTGAGGGAAAGAAACATTCTGAAGGAAGACTGAATCCAATCCAAGAAGCGTGGTCCAGGAACCAGGGTCAGTGTGATAGGAGCATACATGCCTGTTGAATTCCTCAGGGCAAGGCAGCTACATAAAACCTACACACAAAAGCAGAGGGCTGCTACACATCAGGACTTGATGAGGCATTGAGAGCCCACGGCTGCTGTGGTTTGTAACCAGGGAAACAGGATGTAGCGCAAAGGGGAGAGGTACTTTCCCAGCTGGGGTGGCTATTGGAGCACAGAATGATGTCACGTTAGATGGCATAGTGCAGGGCAATGAGGCTCTGGGCACCATAGGGACCCTCCTGTAGGGAGGTGAAGCTAGATCTGGTGAGAAGGGACACGTGGCAGGCTCCATGGAATATCTATGAGTTCACGCATGATGTCCCTGTGGACCCAACTAGGGAGGTGACTGATGTGAGGAGTCAATGAGAGAAGGAGAGCGTTGGGATTGGGATTGCTGTTTTCCATTTTTTATTGTTGTTTCAAATGAAACTTGGTTCATATATAGGAGGGCCGCCTGGAAAGTGTCCAGCCATGTAATGTGAAAAATAGAGGCCTGTATGGCTGGGTTGTTTTTCTGGACGGCAGATATATACAGGGTGGGGCAGAAGTAATGCCCTTCTTTTTATGAGCTGGTGATCTCTACCAACTCTTTTATTACAAAATCATAAGCATGTAATTCTGTAACATACAATATTTTAACTACTTAAAAACATTACTTTTGCAGTCTCTCTCTCTCTCTCTCTCTATATATATATATGTATATGCATATGCACACACACATACACACACATACATAAATACATATATATGAGTAAACTGTTGATAATTGGATCAAATCATATAAGATGATTCATGTAAAGCCTTTAACCCCAAATCTGTACATGGTAAGTGATCAATGGATGTTAGCTATTATTATTGTTATTATTATTATTATTACAGTTATTAATGGAGGTAGAAAGAGGTGTTTAAAGACTGGCTAGATTTTATTCAATGGTAGATGAGGTCAAAGATAGAGAAATACCTTTTGATTATAATTACCATGACCCCTATTTTTATCCCTAGACTAAAGATAGAGCCGGGGACACACAATTTATACTTAAATAAATGGGTTGAATTTAATAAAAGAAAAGGAGCTTGTAGTTTCCGCTTCCCATCTTGGTTCAGTCACAGGGTTGGGGGCCTGCCCTGTGTTAGGTACTCTCTCCTTGCCTTTGGACTTAACTCTCACAGAATTGTTCTGAGGTGCAATTTACCCCTGTGAATGGGAGGGAAACTGAGGCTCATGGACTGGGAGATCCCTGGGAAGTCTTGTTCTGCCCTTGAAAGAGAGAATGAAATGCGGGGTCACCCCCACAAAGTCACCGGTCGAAGGTCCTGCTCACGCTATCGATGCCGTCACGGAGGCCTAGGCAGCTAGAAAGCCCTGTCGAAAGGCCGGTTAGAATCAGTAGCCAGAGCCAATGTTGGAGCTCCCATCTCTGATCTCAAATCCCTTCCTCCCACATGGGGTTGTCTCAGGTGGGAGAAAGCCCTGGCAGTCCTGCTGGCATTCCGTGCGACGGGAACAAACATGGGGGCCAAGTGTGTTGGGGTCCAGGCTCCCGTCCGTGTCCCTGGCTCTCAGAGGCACGTCCTGGTCCAGCCCAGGGGGAGCTGTCAGGTGAGCGGGAGAACTGGTTTGGCTGAGCGGTCTAAATTTAGAAGGGGACGTCTGCCTGGTGCCGAGCCTGCAGCCTGCTGGTGTTTTTCCTCTTCGGTTTCCCTGCGGGTGGGGAAGCCGCTCTCTCTCAGGTTCCTGCAGGCTCTGTCCCCGGCGCCAGGTTTATAAATACCCTCTCCCTTCCCTGCCAGTTCTGACCCCAGGAGATCGTCAGTAATCTCAGGGTTTCTTGGGGAGCCCTGTACCCCCAATCCCAGGGAGGGCCTGCAGCAGAGGCGAGGCATGACCCCTCTGAGCCCCGCGCTGCTGCCCTCCTCTCCGTGGCATAGCCAGCAGTTAGGAGTCCTGCGGGAAAAGCAACACTTCCCTTCATTCCACTCAGATTAGGGGGTTTGGACGTCAGAGCGATGTGTCATTAAAGGGGGTGAGGGTCTGGAGGAAAGGCCACGGGGGGAGCCTTTGTAGAGCACTCTCTGTGTGCCATGCCTGTGCTAAATGGTTGCGTGCTGGTGGACAATGTGAGCTGATGTTGAGTATTCCATACATTCCAGCTCCACGTGACACTTTTCACATGGATCGTCCTATTTACTTTCCTTTGGGATTCCATGTGATCCGTACAAGGACCCAGGGCCTGAAACCATCCTGTTTCCTGGGTGAAGCTCCTGAGGATCCCAGAAGTGAGGTGACTTACCCACGTTGCACAGCTGGTGCGTGGTAAGTGCCAAAACCTCTTCCCACAATGCCCCGTCGAGAGCCCCTACCATCTCTCACTGGCAGCATACGGGGCAATTAATCAATTAAAGATGTTTTGAGGTCAGATAGACTGGGGCTTAAATCACAGCACCGCTTCCGGCTCTAAGAACCAGGGCAAATCCTCTAAACTTATCTGAGCCTGTCTTCCCATCTGTCAAATGGGAACGAGAGTAGAGTCAGTGCGAAGACTGAGGTTGTAGCAGACTTTAACTTGGGAAGTAGTGTGCCCTGAATAAATGGTATTGGTCCTTCCTGTGTCAGGCCATGCTACACACATGCTTTCATTAGCCTTATTTTTCAAAGAGAGACCTGAAAGAGGCCAATGACTTGCCCACTATCTCATAGCTGGTGAATGGTGGAATGTGAATTTGAATCCAGAGAGTGAGTCCGAGTTCATATTCTTGTCTCATTTATACAGCCTTTGTTGTCAACAGCCTCATCATTCATCATCACCACCATCACCAGCACCATCTTCACCCTCATCATCATCACTACCCTCATTAGCATCACTGTTGTTAGCTCACGATCACTGTTGTTCCTTAGCTGCTCCTATTAGCACTATAGGGATGGTCCCACCCCCAGTTCAGGCCGTGCACGGAGTAGAATCTCAACCCTTGACTGTGGATTGGCTGAATGACCTCTGACGGACTGGAAACACGGATGGGGTGATCCTCTGTGAACTCAGCTCATCCAAGAGGCTTTCTCACCTCTGTGCCCAGAGAAGTCGAGGGCTAGAAGATCTTAAATTTGAAATGTCTGTGGAAGGATACTCTGAGAAGCACGTTGATGAAAAGCCCGGAGACTAAGAGTCCTACATTTTCTCTGCACTGTCCAGTATGGAAGCCACTGGCCCCTTGCTACAATTTAAATTTAAAAATTCAAATATTTAAAATGAAATAAAATGGAAAATTCAATCCCACAGTTATATTGGCTACCTTTCAAATGCACCATTGTCTGTGGCTAGCGACTACCATCCTGGATAGGACATAGAGAACACTTGTAGCATTGCAGAAAGTTGTATTGGTATTGTTCTGGAAGGTTCTGGTACCTTCTGAATACACTGATCTTTCGATATCAGGAGGCTAATCTGGGGCTTGGGAAATATGCTCACTGTGGGATGGAGAGAGGAACCAGAGAAAAGCTCCTAGTGGGCCCACCTGTCTTACCGTCATTTTGGGTAAGCACACTGGGCTTGAGGTGAAGTGGTCAAAGGCACCGGTGTTGGAGGTGAGGGCTCCTATCTTCATTTCCCAGCTGAGCAACTGTGGGCAAATCAATAAGCCTCCCTGGGCCTCAGTTTTCCCACTTGTAAGATGGGTATGCTACAACTTCACAGGGACTTCTTGGAAAATTAGATGAGCTGTTTCAAAACCACTTGCACCCAACAGGTGGTGAAGAAGTGTTAGTTCTGTCTCCCTCCACTCGAGAGAAGGCCGGGGTGGGTGACGATCCAAGCCAGGTGGCCATGGAAGTTGCAGGGAAGCTCCCCTGCCCGCCCCTCAGCTGGCATTTCAGGCCAGGTTAGAGCTGCTGGGACCCTTAGTTTTATAGGTTTGGGATTTGGTGAGACAGAGAGTGTACTTTCACCAGGAAGCAAAACACACCACTTTCCCCAAAGGAAGGAGTGAAGAGGGGAGTTGGAGGTCTTCATCAGAATGGACCCCTCCATCTCCTCAGCCCCACTTCCCTTCTCACGCTCCAACCTCAGTTCCCCGACTCCCCCCACATGGCCCCATTTCCCAGAGGAAATCAGCACCTCTGTGACTCTGAACTTCAGGAGTAGCGACCACACTTGTAGTGACTCTTTGCTGAGGTCCCTGATGCGCCAGGCACTATTTGAAGATATTTCTATACAATGCCTTCTGGTGACATGGGACACTTCTGCCCTTGCAGGTGTCTCCTCACCCCAGACCAGAACCACCCTCTGGTGGGTCACATGGTCAGCTCATTTTACAGATGAAGAAACTGAGGCCTATAGGGCTTCACTAACATGCCAAGCTTGTGTGGCAGGTGCACCGGCAGAGCAGGAACTCGAATTTGGGTCTGCAGGAGGCTGAGGGCCCTGCTCCTCCCGCCAGCCCACACTTCCCGGGGGGCCAGAAGAGGGTCTGTGCAGGTAGCTGGCACCGGGGAGGCCTTTCTGACTGTGAGCGAGGCTCCAGCTGGCCACAAAAGCTTGGGCTCTGTGGCATCAGCTCAGCTTTGAAATCCGGCTCTGTGCTGGCGGGCAGGGGGACCTTGGGAAAGTTGCTTAAAAACTTTTAAAAACCACTTGAAGTTTCAGTTTCTCCACCTGTAAAAAGAGGACGGTCATTAAACTTACAGCGGCGTTTGGAGCCTTCAGTGACTGAGGTCTATGTTTGGCAAAGTGTTGGCTCCTAGCGGGTGTTCTGGTCACATTAGGAACTTCTGCCCTTGCAGGTGTCTCCTCGCCCCAGACCAGAGCTTCTCGACCTCAGCACTGTTGACATCTGAGCTGGCAGTTCTCTGTGGTGGCCACGGGCACTACAGGACATTTAGCAGCATCCTTGGCCTCTACCCCCTAAATGCCAGTTGGAACAACCAAAACATGTTCTCAGACTTTGCTAATTGTCCCCCGGGGGGTAACTTTCCCCTCCGTACCCTCCAGGTGAGAACCCCTACTCGGGCCACACCGATCCCCCGATTCGCTGGGCGGCCCAGGTGCTGCTGCTCACGCCTGAACGCCGTGTGTTGGCCCAGCCGCGGGCTGGGGCCGGGTGCCTGCAGGAGCGCCGGGTCCCGGAGCACCCCCGGCGCGGGCGCCTTTTGGGGATTGGCACCCAGCTCACCAATTCAGCCCGCAATTATCTGAACAGAAGTGCTCTAATTGCTTAGGATCGGGTTTCCTCTGGGGGTCGTTCCTTTCAAGGCTCCTGTTGCTGTTTATTTATGCTCATCCCAATAAAACGCGTGTGCTCAGCTGCGGGGGGCGGGGGCAGTACTAATGATGGGAGGGTCCCTGCAGACGGCGCCTGGGGGGAGATGCCTGCAAATTCACCCTCTGGAAGTTCCTCATTTGCTGGATCTGCCTGGCCCTGGTGGGGCGGAAGTGGGGTGTGTGTGTGTGTGTGTGTGTGTGTGTGTCCGGCCAGGCATGGAGAGCAGGCATTTGTTGTCTCTCTGAGTTAGCACTGGCACACAAGGACCTCCCCGAGCAAGTCTCTGCCCTCACATCTGGCCACCTGTGTCTCTACCAGCCCAGACTTCCTGCTCCCCATTCCTGGCCCCTGGGGTTCCCACCTTGACTCTTGGGGATCGCGGAGACACAAAGCCACCCCAGCGGGCTCTGGCCCTGGAGGGGAGCTGAGGAAGGTAATGAAGACACCACACACGTGGGCAGGCTCCGCCACTACACTTTGTCACAATGATCACCATGACAGAATAATACTAAATAAGCAACGTTTGTTGACCGGCGACTCTGTGCCAACCACCGCACTATTCATTCACCTACTCACTCACTCGTTCACTCATTTGCACATTAAAACAGACAATATTGAGTGCTGATATGCCCCAATCACCATGATAGTGCCAGCGTAGTGACAAACAATTAGATAAGCAATTAGGCAGCTTCCACAGAGGTGACTATTTTGGGGGTGTAGAAGGGAAACAAAAAAACAACCCCTTCCCTGCAACCACACAAATGTAAGCAAAAACAAACCAACAAATACACCCCCCCCCCAACAAAAACACAACCAAATACAATGTTTTAGAGCATTTCAGTTATTGATCAATGCTAGGAAGGAAATAAAATAGGGGACTATGGCAGGGATTTGCTAAGGCAAGAGGGCTGCTTCAACGTGAGGGTCATCAGAGAAGCCCTCGAGCCAAGCCCTTGTGGCAAACGATGGAAGAATTCTTGGAGGAGAAACAGCCGAGCAAAAGCTTTGAGGTGGCAATGAGCTTGAACGACTCAAGGCACAGAAAGCCCTCCAGGGCGCCCAGAGCCCAGAGCAGAGAGGTGTGCCGGGGGGCTCCGGAGGAAGGAGGTGGTCAGAGAGACCTGCAGAGGCTGTTACAAAGAGGCCAAGTTCCCCGAGGGCCGTCCGGAAAGTACCCGGCCGTGTCATATGAGAAACAGAGGCGTCTGCTGGGGTTCCCCCGGACAGCCCTCGGACCCTAGGTACGGTGGACGCCGTTAGAGAAGATTCTGTGCAATCGTGGGATCTGATAGTTGCTCTATAGAAGCCCATGCTGCCTGCTGTGCAGAGCGGACCGAAGGGAACAGAGGGAACCGGCGAGGGCGTGAGGGGCCGCTTGGGGTGTCTGCTGTGACAGCTTACCACCAACGCTGTGGCTTACCCCGATACAAATGTATTACCCTGCAGTCTGGAGCTCAGGAGTCTGAAATAGTCTCACACTGGGCCGACATCAAGGTGCGGGCAGGGCTGCCGCCTCTGGAGGGTTTAGGGGAGAACCCAGTTCTTGCCTTCCTGTCTCGGTTTCGAGAGGCCACCTGCAGTTGTTGGCTGGTGGCCCCTTCTGCGTCTTGAAAGCCGGACCTGCGGCATGTTGAAATCTCTCTCTCTTTATCTCTCTCTCTCTCTCTCTAACTTGTTTCTATCATCACCTCTCCTTCCCTGACTCTGATCCCTGCCTCTCTCTCATAGGAACTCTTCTGATGACACTGGGCTCACCCGAATAACCCAGGACCATCACCCCATCCCATGATCCTTAACTCAACCACATCTGCACAGTGCCTTTTGCCACGTCAGGTCACACATCCACAAGTCCTGGGGATCAGGACGTGGGCACCTCTGGGGGCCATTACGTGGCCGACCACAGGACTTGAGCCATGATGGTGGCTTGGCTGATGTCAGTGGGAATTAAGGGAGGTGAGGGGCTTGGGGGTTTCTTTTAGAGCTGGAATCAATAGCACTTGCTGATGGGAGGTCGTTGAGCTCTGAGGGAGGTGGGAAGAGAGTGGGATAAGGGTTACGGATGTCAATCAAGAGGTTTTTCTGGCCGTGTTCATTTTGAGATGCCCACTGGACAGTTGAATGGAAATATCAAGTGAGCTGCTGGATGGATGAGTCTTGAATTAGAGCAGAGGCCAGGGATGGAGATGTAAATATGGGACTCAGCAGCTTATAGATGGAATTTTAACCATGGGACGGGATGAGACCACCTAGGAGAAGTGTCAGGAGGAGCAGATGATGATGGATTTAAAGATGGACAGGAGGGGACGGACTCAGCAAGAGAATCATGCTCCTGCAAAACAGAGCGGCCCATGGCATCTGTGCACCCCCCGTTCTCTGAGACTTAGTTCTGACATCTGCGCTCGGGAACCCTGATGGGGTGATCACTCCAGGCAAGGCAGAGCGCCTAGGGCCTTAGACACGTTATCCCATTGCAGCCCCACAAACAGCCTGCTGGGGTGGGGGGTAGTGTCATGACCTCTGTTTCACAGTTAGGAAAACTGAGGCTGAAAGGTTTCACAGCTGGATGGGCTGTCCCAGCCCCAGGGCCAAGTGGCTCCAAAGCCCGTGCTCCTTACTCTTCTCTCAGCAGCCTTTTGCACAGCTGTAATGCTCTAATTCACCGGACACCGTTAATTAGTGGCCGTGTTTCTGCCCCACCGTGTTCCAAGACTTGGGAGGACAGGGACTGTCATTGTGTTGAGTGCTCTATTCCCCACACCCGACCAACTGAGGGATTGGCTCTATCCTGAACCGGCCGGTGGTCCTCCTGCCCTGCCAGCCTGCGGGCTGGGGACACATTCTCACACAGACAGGAAGGAACTGGGACAAGAAGAGTTCGTGCTGCGTCGCCCCCGTGGGCGAGGTCCGAGGAGGATGGAGGTGAGATCCTGACCCTGCCCACAGCTCTTAGGACTATGTCCCACCCACCTGCACCTCCGCCAGCTGTGGGACACCTTCTCTGCTTGGGAGAGGGTGCAGGGCCAGTGGATGCTCTCCAGTAACCTGGGGCCCCTGGAGCCCAGGTCTCACGGGGTCAGCGTGCCCAGTTCCTCGGCATGCCCTGTGGCTCTTCCAGGGACGGGCACTGAGTGAAGTTGGACCTTGTGTCCTCTGCAAGGCGGCTGCTCGTCCTTCCTCCCCCCTCACTTCCTTCCCCTCTTCCTTCTCCCCTCCTTCCCTTCTCTCCACAAACACATACCCTGAGCTGGACACCGGGGCGCGCCGTGGGGCGGAACGCTGACCTCGCCGCCCCCATCACAAAGCTGACAGGCGAGCCCAGTGGTTCTCGTTCCGGGTGGAAGGTCTGGGGGGCCGAGCGATGCTCAGAGCCGGGGAATCGGAATCGGGGGCGGTAGTGATGGCGGTGGTGTAGCGAGTCAGGCTCGTGCACTCTCTGGAATGTCTCTAGTTGGTTCTGAGGCCCAGTGGGACTGAGAAGTTCTGGTCTAGGAGGCTTGTGGGTTCACCCAATCATTCTAAGTAATGTAAGACTGCAACCTGACAAGTGCTGTGGGGGTGGGCATAGTCAGGGAGCGCTTCCCCCAGGACGTGGCTTTGAGTGAGACCTGGACAGGTGGGCAGGAGCAAACCAGTAAAGAGGTGAGGAAGGGCCACGTGCATCAGCGCTGTGGCACGAGGGAGCTGGGTGATGGTGCCAGCAAGGCCCTCAGGGGCATCAGCGTGGCTGCAGCCACGAGGACAGGCTGTGTGTGTGGGGGGGCGGGGGTGGGGACGGAGGGGTGGGAGAGGGGGACCAGGCGAGCAGCAGCCAAATCCCAGGCTTTCCTGGCTTGTCGGCCAAGACAGGAGCTTTGTTGTCTTTATCCAGAGATCGAAGGAAGGTGTGAGGCCTCAGCAGGGGCCGACCTGCCCACCCCTACAAACACGCATGCAGTGTGGGAGGGGGTGCCGCGGCGCACTTTAGGGACACCGATCGGGGGCCCACATCACAGTCCAGAAGGGAGGTCAGGACCTGCCATCGGGGTGCGAGTCATGAAAAGTGGCCGCATGCCGGAGGCGAAGTCACTTGGCTGGATTCAGGCGCCGGCAAGTTCAAGCCCAGTTCAACTGCCCTGGGAAGCCCTGCACTAAGTCACCGAAATTCTAAGGGCAGATCTCCCTCTCATGGATTCTTGACGTCATTTTTGTGGGTCACCGTCACCATTGGCCTCTCTCCCCCTCCAAAGAGAGGGGTGGGGAACAAAAAACAGGAAGGGGGACACCCCAGCCCTCGGAGTTGCCTACAGTAACGCTAGGGCCCATGTGGAGGGGCCGCTCCCACTGCACGTGGGAGGCAGAGCCTATCTCTCCGCTGGTCACGGCCGGGCGTGGCCGGGAAGTGCCGCTCTGCGAGGCTGCTGCGTCCCCGCGCCGCCTCCCTCTCTCCTGCTGACTCCGGGTCCTGGTAATGAGTCACCAGAGAGGCTGTCCCCCACCCGCTGGGCACCTTATGGTTCTCCTTACTGCAACTGTGAAGTCAGGGAAGGCTGGCAGAGGGGCCGGGTCTGCAACCGGCGCTGCCACGGCAGAGGCTAGCCCGCGTGAGTCCTGCACAGCTCGGGGGCCGGCCCAGACTGGACCCCTGCTCCCTGAGAGCTCGGGGCTGCCCCCGTCCCATCTGCTGCAGTACTCCGTGCTGCCAGCTCCCCAGCGATGAGTCAGAGCCTGGGGGCCCCAGCGTCATCCCTGCTGCCAGGCGAGAGCCGGACTGCGGAGCCGAGAGGCCTTCCGCTTGTTGGCTGTGAGGCTGCCGCCAGGCCGGGTGGCCGGGGCCTTGCCGGGGAGCCCGGCTCGGCCGCAGAAAGCACACACGCACACAGCTCCCACAGCACCGAGCCTGGACGACGACAGGACAAGGGAAAGAGGGGCTGCTCGGGCCTCCTCCCACGCCACCCTCTCCCTGAGCCCTAAGCATCCCACAGGCCTGGCCCAGGGAGGGGACAAAAGATATTGAGCTTCTATGTCCCCTAGAGTCGGTTCTGAGCCCCAGCTGTGTAACTTCTAGCAACTGGATCTCTGCAAGCCTAATTCCCTCACTGGCAGGCCCCCGTTGTTCTCTCTCAGAGCTATTATCCCTCTTGGAATGACATGGAAAGAATGATAAGGGAGACCCTCCCTCCCCCACGCACTGTGTCTGGCTCTAGTCATCGGTTTATTTAACTCTCTTCTCCTCTACTTGGGTTCCCAGCGCCTCTTGTAGCCCGTTGTGGCGCGTGAAATGGAGACAGAGGTGTCCCCTCTGCACTGCAGCCCGGCTCAGAGAGCAGCACGGGGCTCCCCTCCCTCTTCTTCCTCTAGATGATGGCATGAAGTCTGCGAGTACGCAGCCACCTTGAGACCGCGACGACGTGTGATAAAGATGAAGCAACAGGACAGTGGAAGCACCTCTGTGACATTGGGACGCACAGGCTTCAACCGCTCCCCTTCAGACTTCATAGCCATTTCAACACTGAAATCGGGTTTTTATTTTATTTTTTACTTGTGGGCAAATACAATTTCTGACTTACATAGTGATCTATTCAAGGAGGCCTATCCCTGAATGTAGTCACTTAACACCTAGTTGTTGACTTCCTACCACGCGTGAGGCAGGTGCCACCACCACGCAGCTGAATTCGATTTCGACCCCGCCCTGAATGGGCTCCAAGAGTAATGGGGGAGGTAAGCAAGGGGGAAACTTCATAGGGAAGGGGGTCTCGCTGCCCCCTAAGACCTAGTTATGATCAGTTGCAACACCTGTGAATTCCAGGGAGGTTTTACAGCCTCGAGTTCAAATTCAGATCAGACTTCAGGCTTCTGTCAGGAAGTCCCCATTTCCAACTCTCATCTCTCTGCTGCTTTATTTCTGCCATCGTGGGACCAGATGGGAGACATCTCTTCTAGCCACCCATCAGTGAGCCTTTGCCAAAACTTTGCCAACAGAAGCCCCCACTTACTCAAGACCTTTGCACAGCAGCCTTGGCTAAAGGTTTGGGGAAGCACACCCTCAGAAGTTAAAAATGGGAAACGACACACTCCTTACCGGTCATTTGTTATCTCCTGCAGCTACTCCTCTGCCCCCCTCTCTCCTCTCGCCTCCCCGCCCCCGTCCCTGCCCCCAACCTCATTTACTCTCATGGAACATCTAAATATACTCAAGGAAGTGCTGAAAGGAGCAGGGCTTTGGGGTGCGACACCCTCGATGACAGTCACGTGGTTTCTCTGGGGCTCGCTTTTCTTACCGGCAAATGATGGAGATGGACACTCACGGTCAAAAGCGCGGAGTGTCCATCCTGGGGTCCCTCTGTGGAGAGGAACGTCAAACCCTTCCTCACTTTTTTCTGAATCTTCTATTTAAAAACCGAGTTTCTGGCTGCTTTCCCTGTTACGGGTTGAAGGGTGTCCCCCAAAAGGCTACATTAAAGTGCTTGTCCCCAGTCCCTAAGACTGTGACCTTATTGGGAAACAGGGTCATTGTGGAGGTAATGAGTTAGGGTGAGGTCACACTGCAGTTGGCTGGGCCCTTCCTATACTATGCTTTCCGAAGAGACAAGGAGACAGGGGACAGAGATACCCAGAGGTGGCGCTTGATGGCAGAGATTGGCGTGATTCAGCGGGGAACCAAGGGGTGCCAGACGTGGGCAGCCCCACCGGAAGCCAGGCGCGGGGACGGGGGGATCCGAGCCTCCAGAGCTGGGGAGAATCATTTCATCGTAAGCCACCCAGTTCGTGGTCCTTTGTTCCAACAGCCCTGGGAAACTCCACCAGGATTTGTCCCCGAGGCCCTGGCCACACGCTGCTTAAGAATCCAGCCTTGGAGGCAGGCGGCACTGGGCAATTCTCAGCCCCATCACTACCAGCTGCATGGGCGGGGGAAGCCATTTAGACCTTCTTGGAGTCCCCATTTCCTCATCTGTAAATTAAAGGTGAACATGCCTTCTTCAAAGACTGACATTTAAAGGAGTGCCTGGCACACAAATGGCAACTATCAATATTCAACAACGGCTCCTCGTCAGCATCTGGCCCCGTGACCCCTCCCTGCTGAGGGGGATCGTCTGACGCCTGCTCGTAGAATGCAGATCGATGCCATGGATTATTCCTAAACAATGAACTTATTTTTTCAAAAGGGAGGATAATTTCATGCATGCTATGTTTCCCCCCTTCCTCTCTTTTTTAATATCTTTTTCGCACGTCTTGGCTTGTGGTGCAGGAAGAGTGGGTGCTAACACACAGGGCTGCCCACCACCCATCGCCCAAGGACGGAGCTCCCTCCCCACAGGCCAGGGGAGGGTCCAGGAGGTGGGATTCTGGCCTCCTGTCTGGGAAGCTTCGTCAGCCGGTGGCTTTAATATCCGCTTTCCACAGCTTCACCTGCACTCGAGATGCTTTGCTGATTGTCACACGATAAAACTGGAGTGATGGTGGGGGTGACTCCGCTGTCCCTGGTTATTTCATTTAGAAGCTATTGTAAGACTCTTCAGGGAGAGATGGGAGTGATGCAAGGCAATTCAGGACCCCAGGAGTCCAGGACGTTTATGGTTCCTTTGAACTCTGGGGATCTGTGATCAGAGGTGTGTGGCCACACAGCAAGGCCAGCCTGCTGCTGACAGGGGAAGGAATTTAGCAGGTGTGACTACCGACCGGTGCAGGGTGCTCTGTGCACAATGATCCGTGTCTCTCTCACAACCACCCTGAGGGTGTCTTAGGGCAGGTTCCCTAGAAGCGGGCCCTGCTGGAGCATGCCAGTGCATGTGACTACTTCAGGAAGAGCTCTGGCTGGGAGAGAGAAGCAGAAGGAGCCTAGCAGAGGGGCCATTTCAGGCCACGGCCCGGGCAGGGGAGCTGCAGCTGGCCCCTGCAGGGGCCTCTAGAGGGCACGCTGCTCTGGGTGCAGGGGAGCTGGGCCTCCGCAGCCCTGCACCCAGCTACAGTGGCTAAGCGCCTCCAGGGTCAGCGTGAGCCCCCGCCCAGGCACTCGTGGCCCTCCCGGCAGCTCCCGTGACCCGAGGGCAGGTGGAAGCGACCCTGAAGCCAGCAGAAGAACACACAGAAATGATGAAATGGGTCCAAGGGGACCTGGGTGGAAACCAGGTGTCTGCTACCGGGGGCCGTCAAGACCCCCATTTTATGGATGAAGACACGGAGGCTCAAAGGGTGAAACCACACTCCATGGAGAGGGGAGTGGCCAGGCCCGGCCCTGGGCCTCAGCTTTCTAAGCGCACACTCCCTCCCCTGCACCGTGGTGCTGGCTGGGTTCGTTGGCGTCTCGAACCAGTGCCTGAAAGCATCGACCTCTCTCTCTCTCTCTCTCTTTTACCATCTCTCTCAGATACGTCAGCCGTGACTTCAGGGACCTACTTCCTACACGTCCCCCTTGCCACCCTCTGCCACCAAAGGGGGAAAATATGTAACATTTTCTATGTTTAAAAAAGCAATAACTGGCAATGAGAATGAGCTGTCTACCACCCACACAAACACAGACGAGTCTCACCGGTGTGCTGACTGTCAGAAGAGGCTGGCCACAAGAGTCGGATTGAGCTGCTACGAAGTACAAGGGAGAAAACTGAGTGACCCTTGGGGTGGGTGTTGGAGACCACAAGGAAATGTGAAGGTAGGCTGGCCCGACGTACCGTTTTAGACGGGACAGAAAACAACGGTGCTCTCCTGGTGTGTATGATCAGCCAAGTGTCACCGGACTAAATGCAAGGTGTCGTCAGCAGCCTGACCATAGGTACCATTTGAAATGGTACAACTGCTCGGCCTACCAAAGGGCGCTTTTCGGGGAGGTTTAGTTTCTTGATTCCAGTGCTGATTACATGGGGGGTTCAGTTTGCGGAAACTCATTGGGTTATGCACTTACGTGTCTGTTTTATATGCTTCTCGTACTTCAGTAAAGATTTAAAAGGCCAAAAAAAGTTAAAGAAACAGATCGTAAAGAAGGGCAAAAGGGGGAGTTCCCTGGTGGTGTAGTGGCTGCAGCTGGCCCCTGCAGGGGCCTCTAGAGGGCACGCTGCTCTGGGTGCAGGGGAGCTGGGCCTCCGCAGCCCTGCACCCAGCTACAGTGGCTAAGCGCCTCCAGGGTCAGCGTGAGCCCCCGCCCAGGCACTCATTGGGTTATGCACTTACGTGTCTGTTTTACATGCTTCTCGTACTTCAGTAAAGATTTAAAAGGCCAAAAAAAGTTAAAGAAACAGACCGTAAAGAAGGGCAAAGGGGGGAGTTCCCTGGTGGTGTAGTGGCTTAGGGCTTCGGCGCTGGCGCTGTCAGCACTGTGGCCTGGGTTCAATTCCCAGCCAGGGAGCTACCCACATACCAAACAGCAAAAAAACAAAACAAAACAAAACAAAAAGAAGGGCAAAAGGGCAAAAATAAAGCCAGGCGTAATCCTACTCACTGAGACGTGACTATGGTTAATGTCTGGGCGTGAACGTCTCAGGCTCTCACCTGTGTGTGTGCATTGACACGCACCTGCAGACACGTGTGACGGAGTTCTGGGCTCCGTCGGAGCCAGTTATCCAAATTGTGTGAGTAGAGCAGCCTGTGCTCCGGGAATAAATTTGTCCTTATTCATTTAAAGCATGTGAGCCCCCATGTCTCCTCCCAAACTGATGACGTGAACTGTACCTCATACGGTTAATTTATTCACCTGAGCTTTCTGTGCTGAGCAGGGACTAGACACAGACTCCGGCCACTGCCTGGGGGACGCGGGTGCAATCAGAACTGGTTTCTGACCTCGAGGGGCTTTGAGCGAAGGGAGCGGTGTGGCTCTGGGTAAGACAACCCGCTGTAAACCTTGTCAGGCACACGGGGCGAGAAGGCCTGCCGGGTGAGGGTACTCTGAGATCAGAGGAGGGCCATCATAACGAACCCGGGTCACGGGCTCCATGGCCGCACGTGGCATTGACCACGTCTGTGGGAGGCCGGTTCGAGCCCCCCCGCCAGGCGTGCACGGTCCGAAGCCCGTGGACAGGGGTGTGTGGGGGCCTTCTGAGAGCGAGCTTGCCCTGAGTGAGGAGGAAGGCGAGCAAAAAGCCAGTCAACGCGGCGAGGCCTGACTTCTCTGAGCAGAAGTGACGCCGGACGCTGTGCGTGATGTCATGCGCGGGATGGACAGTGGTTTGAACATTTCACCTAGAAGGCCACCTAAAGTGTGCTCCAGTGTGATGTGATGTTACAGAGTTACGTGCTTATGACTTTGTAATAAAAGATTTGGTGTAGGTTGCCAGCTCATGACAAAGGGCCGTAATTTGGGCCGGCCCCTGTGCTGGGAAGGAGCCTGTGTGTAAAACCTGAGAGAGTGGACTTCCCCAGGGGCCCACGCCGAACGACTTGGGGTTTCCTACCATCACCCTGAGCAGAACTCACAGCGGCAGTGGCGCCTGGCATGGGAGGAGATGGTGGTGGCAGGCGAGGGGCTGTGCCCGCTAGCACGGTGTTCCCAGAGGTTTGGGACGTTCAGAACCCAGTCGTTCTGGTAGGAGCGGCATTGTCCCACAGGCGTGGCAGTGCCAAGGGAAGAGATTTGGAGCAGGGGACATGAATGTCGTGGAGATGCCACCCGGAAGAGGGCTGGACTGGCTCAATGGCAGCCCGAGGCACCTCTGGGGTCCCCCAAATGCTTGCAGGTGAAAACTGGCTGGGGTATCAGCTTTGGCTGGATTTTGCAGGGCGTCTCCTTTCTCCGTGATCGGGATTGGGGCGCAAATGGACTTCTACACGACACTCCTTTATGTCTCCCTCGAGCTGTTACTAACAGGGCTCTGGGTGGTCTGGGCGATGGAGGAAGGCTGTGAACGAAGGTCGCTATTCCTGAAGCAAGGTTTGAACCCCCCACGTGGAGCATGCCTCGCTTTGCTGTCCCTTCTGCCTGGATCCCTCTTCTTAACAACATGAATGCTGTTGTGCCTTTAACATCCAGCTCAGGGGACTCTGCTTGAATGCAGCCTTCCTGAGACCCCAAGCCTCTATCCGTCCTGCGTGTGCATCGCGGTGTGTACCGCACACATCCTTCTTCGATCACTAATATCTCACTGTATTGGAATTGTGTTCTTTGCACACACATCTCCATTATACTCCAGCAGCTCTTTGGGGCAGGGATGACATCACCCCTGTCTGCCCCCGGGCACAGCGTGTGCCTTGCCTTAAGTAATTGTTGGTTAAATGCTTGCGGAATGGGGCACACCTGGTTAATGGTTTTCTGGTTAAGAGGCACATCTTTCCTTTAAATTCTCAGAAGCAGCCAGCATTTTTATTAATTTGAGATTTCATAAATGCTTATTCATCTCTGCTTGCATCTCCCGGAAATTGCCGGGCTTGACAAGAGCAGGTAAACATGTTCAGATAATACTCTCTTTCCCGTTCTCCCAACATCACTGATGGTGTTGGGGTTTGCTTGTTTTCTCCCGGAGACACTAGACATTCACTTTTGCCCCAGTTCCCTGAGGATGATCAAAATACCCAACTGAAAGTTTCAGTGTTTGTGAACAACTTTTAAGTTCACGTTGGATAAAGGATCTGGCTGACAGCGCCTTTTGGGGCATTGTAATCTGAGGATGCTGGCGCCGGCCCATTCCCCAGAGGCCTGCAACTTGCCGATACAGGCCTCTCATCCCTGCTCCATGAAGGGTGCAGCTGGGAGTGCTGGAGCCTATGCTGAGAAGCTGGGCCTTCTGCCCTCCTGCTATTGGAGGGGAGGCCCCAGATTGTGCCTTGGGGCTATTCAGGAAGCAAAAAGTTGTATGGGAGCAGACGTATTCTAGAAGGAAGCCCATGGGGGTAAATGACCTCCTTTAATTCATTTTGCAATCTGAATTGAGAACTTCATTTTTCAATCTGAAGTGAGAAGTTTTAAAGCTTCTAATTGGTCAGAACCCTGTCTTGAGCGTTCTCAGGGGATGTAGGTAATTACGTCTATTTTAAAGATACTCATTAACTTGGTGGACCCCTTTGTAACCAATCCTATGATACAGGGAACACTGTTTCTAAAAGGGTACTGGGTGGGACTAGAGATGTTGACTAGTTACTCCATGGGCCCTGAGTACTCACGCTGTGCCAGATTTTCTGCCAGGAGCCGGTGGGTAAGAGTAAGACCAACTGTGTCATTAAGCCTAACGGATTGTCAAATACACAACTTCTCTTGATTGGATGGTTGAGTCAACACAGCCAGTTAATACGGATCAGAAAATAAGTCTGATGGATGGAACTGACCTATCAACATAGAAAAGCCGGTTATGTGTGTAGGCAGAGTGGGGAGCAGGAAGGAATGGTTTAAACTAGTTACAAGCAGGGACAGAATGGGAGGGGAGCAAAGCATAGTACAAGGTAGTTTTATGTGTCATCACAATGGGAGGAGGACAAAACATAGGCTTGGTGACACACAAAACAGTAGGTGCTCTTCTGATGGGGAGATTAGTCCGATGAGCAATTCCTGACAGGATGACAGTCCGTGAGTGGAATGGTGGTCTGACACCATAGAAACCCAGACGGACAGTTGATTGTTGGGGATCTACAGGGTTGGATGAAAGGATTAGGAGTAACCATTCTCCCTGAGGAGCCCCATGGAATATTGTCAAACGTCAACATTGTGACATTGGTCATATTTAAAATGCTAATGTAACTCCCAGCAGTTACTGGTTCCCTAGGTAATGTTGATGACAGTGATGGTGATAATAGCAACTACCCTTTCTAAAACATCTGCTAAGTGTCAGGTGCTTTATGTAATTTCTTCTTGTCTCCCAACAACCTACAATGTAGGAGTTATGGTCTGTATTTTACAGGTAAGGATTCTAAGGCTCAGAGACGTTCATTTCCTTGTCACATGTCCGGTGAGTCAGCAATGTAAGGGAGTGGGCTGAGAGTCAGATATCTGAGTTTCAGGGCCTCCTCTGACACCTAAAAGCTTGATTGACCTTGGGCAAGCTGTGAAACTCTTACAAGCCTTGGTGTTCTTGTCTGTAAAATGGGACTGTTGTAAAAATCCAGTGTGCTTGTCACTTAGTAAGTGATCAACGAACATTAGCTGCTGCTGCTCTTCTTTATCTCCCCTTCTTCTCTTCCCCCTCCTCCTCTTTTTCTCTTCTAAAATCATAATGTAATAAATGATTATTATTATCATTATTATTATTAACAGCAGGGCTGGGAGTCAAAGTCAGACCTGTCTGGCTACAAAGCAGTGTCCTTTCTTTGGCATCACACTGCCTTCTGGGGACAAAACAGTAGCAGGTTTTCAGGCGAGTCTGTGCTGTACTTCATTCCTTTTGTCTCTCATGTGGCTCTTTGTCACTCTAAACACCTGGACCACCTGGAGTGATACTTTGAGAATGACTCTGTCTGGTGTTCAGATGGCCAATTCTCTTTCCGGCCAATGCCAGAGGCAGAGGTCGCTCACCAGGTAGAAATGAACTAGAGACTGTGCTTCCAGTGAGAGGGGCATCTCAGCACCTGTCTCCCACGCAGAGCTCTGCCTCCTGAAGGGTCCAGCTGTGATCTAGCCTCCTGTCTAGCCAAAGTCACAGGGTGTGTTTTAAAGCAAGGGTGTGGGTGACCACACCCCTTCTGTTGAAGGTCTTGGGTTGATATACACATCTTGGGGAGCCATGGGGCTCCTTGACTGTGTCTGATTAAATCAGCTGAGGGAAACCCAAATATAGCCCAAATGTGTTAGGTAAGGGCTTTCGGTTTCAGGCAACAGATGACACCCATTCTGGTGGTGTACACAAAAACGGGGAACTTAGTGGTAGCCGTCTTATGAACCCAAGGGTGCAGTGTAGCTGAGGGCCTGCAGAACCCATGGAATGACCATTCTACTCTTGCTGTTTATTCCTTCCTTCTGAGAACTGGCTCTCTCTGCTACTGCCCTGTGGAAAATATACCCCCAACACCTGTGTTTTTATGCATAGGTCCAGTCACATGGGGACTTTCTCTCTGACTCTTTTCCAAATCTAAATACCCAGGAAGCATAATCACTCATTGGCCTCATTGGGGCCAAGTCACCATGGACAAATCCAAT
The DNA here is from genome assembly GCA_004026885.1 of Lyroderma lyra. Lineage (NCBI taxonomy): Eukaryota > Metazoa > Chordata > Mammalia > Chiroptera > Megadermatidae > Lyroderma > Lyroderma lyra. Next base: position 458,883 of record PVJL010000110.1, on the reverse strand, counting down.
GGAAGCACATATAGATATTAAGAAAAATCAATATAAACCCTAGGGAGGAGCATGGAAATGTTTATGAAATTGTAAGTAAAGGAATTAGACAAAATTTTATACTCAATAGGATTACAACTCCTTACGTATGTATCTGCTTCAATTAGTGGAGGCCACAGTAAGTTGTAGTAAATGGCTTGTATTCTATTTATTTTACTGCTATTGCTGTTATTAGTGATAATAATAATTGGCATCTATTCTGCATTGTATAGTTCGGAATGCAAGGCCACTGTGGGTGGGCGTCCCTCACATTTGTAGGCAAGTACTCTGGGGTTCACAGAAGTTGGTAACAGGTAAGTGGTAGCGTCAGACTCTGGGTCTCATGCTCTTTCAGGGCACCGTCTTGCATCTCTTGTTGTAAAGCTGACCTAAGAAGGGTGATTTTAAAATCATTCCTGCATGCAGCAGGTATGTTCAAGGTCAGTGGCATCTAGAGGAGTCTTGAGGTCAAGTATGGTGAAGGGAGATAAGGGTTGGAGGTTTCACAGAGTAAGTACCCAGGAGGAAGTAAAAAGGTCGAGTCTTCTCTCTGTGTTCCACAAATGGCCAAGTTCATGGCTAGCCCAACCCTCTGTCAAATCTTGCATAAGAAATATATAGCAAAGTGTTATTCACCTTAAATATTGCAAATATTAAAAATATTCCTGGGAGTTCCCTGGTGGTGTAGTGGCTAAGGCTTCAGCGCTGTCAATGCTGTGGGAATATAAGACCAACTATTGGTTGATTGAATAAATATCTATGGTTAATTCCCCTAAACATGCTATAGTTTCCTATTCAAGGGCATTACATTCTTTTTACTCTTCTTACAGAAGACTAAGGATGTTTTGCTCCATGTCAAAGACATTTTGGGGATAACCGTCATTTGCCAAAGACCAGGAAGTTGGGGATAATTTTTGCTCTTGGAGAAGATACGGTGAGGCAGCTCAAAAGCCAGAATGTACCGAGTCACAGGGGCTGTGAGAGGCAGGCGCCTGCCCACCCTGTACTGGGTGCTCCCTATAGCGATGAGGATTTGGGCACTCACAACGATAATAATGTGTACATGCATTTTCAGCTACTTTATTAAGCTGGCCCTTCCAGGTTCATTATCATTAATATTTATGACGGGGCTACATTCCTCTAGAGATTTTGCAAATAGCTCTCCAATGTTTCGGTAAAATTTCTAGCAAGTTGGTCTAAGGGAAGGCACAAGTGAGCCCAGGCTTGTACTTCTAGGAAACTTTGCCAGTGGTTTTGAATGGGTGTGAATCTTTAGGTACAGGCATCTTTCAAATAGAGCTAATTAACTCTGTTATTGTATGCCTGGGAGGCAGAGAAGGGTGGTAAAAATTCCCCAAGGTCATATTTTCCTCTGATGTGACTGGCTTTGGTGAGTTCTCCTTTTTGCTGCCACTATCTTTGTCTCCAACAAAGAGTTACAGCTTCCTCTGGAGGCCCCCAGGCACGTAGGACCACAGCAGAGGTCCCTGTGCAGAGAGGGACAGAAGGGTCATCGCTCTTGGAGCCCTGGCACTTGCAATCGTGTCTCTGCACTGGGCCAAGAGTTCCCACTGCTACATTTCAAACGGGGCTTGAAATTTCTGGCTGGGCCGGGAGGAAGGAAGTGGCTTTACCACTCAGCCATGCATCTGCTGGTGAGCTCTGGGTGGGTTGGGGAACTATGGGGAGAGGACAGATTTGAGTATAGCAATCAAATGTTATCTCTGGCACATTTTATAACAATGAGCTAATCTGGACCTCCTAAAAACAGTGGAGGGCATGGAGGGGGTCTCACAAAAGCATGAGTCCCCTGATAAGGTCAGAAGCACCAGTTCACAGGCATGACCAGTCCAATACAAACCTGCATAACTGACCCCAGCTCAGGTGAAATCCTCACCTGTGAAACCAAGGGGTCTGACAGATGAGCGCCGTGGTCCTCTCCTTCAACAGTGCATTTCCTTGCTGTTTGGATGCTAGCAAGACCTTATTTATGTTGGAGACTGTCCACTGATTCTAAAGCTGTCCCTGGGTGGTGGGTGTTACGGTGCCCAGACCTCGCTGGGCTAAAGGATGGATGAGGGTGCGTCCATGGTGATGTGTCTGGTCTCAGAGTGACGGCGCAGAAGCAAGGGACACGCTCACCTGTGACTAAGACCTGCTTTTTGGCTGAATTTCCTCTACTTCCAGGCTGCATCTGGGTCCAATCAGGAGAGGCTCAAGGGGGATGGGAAGCAGGTGGCACTGGGGACTCTAGGGAGAGCAAATACAAATTCCATGCCACCTAGAGGTGGAGAAGAGAGAACAAGGGGTTCTAAACACAGCTAAAACCTAGAGACATGACAATCAAAGGCAACGTGCGACCCTCAATAGGATCCTGGATTTAAAAAAAATGCAGTTGTAAAAGACATGATCGGGACTACTGGGGGAAGTGGAATGTGACTGCATATTAGATACTATTGTATCAATTTAAAATTTCTTAAGTATGAAATTGGGGTTATCATTATGGATCTATACACACGGAGTCAAAGCAAATGTAAAGTATTAAATTTTACATTTAATGCGAGTGAAGCTTAGGTGCGTGTTCGTTGTGCTAGTCGAGCTGCTCTTCCGCAAGTTTGATGTTTTTTAAAACAAAAGTGTAGGAAGATTGCTCAAAAGTCAGCTGTGTGCTGTAGCATACGTTCTCCATTCCTATCACTTCTTTCTTCTGTGTTTCTTCATCACACACGTTAAGAACTCTTGTTTTAATTTAAGCTCATTTCCTCCTTTGTTCTGGCCTCTCTGGAGACAGCCAGCATCCTCCTTGTAAAGCTAGGGCTCAGCTGGCTTGCTGATGTGGGGGCAGTGTCAGGGCTGTTCCCAGAATTCACACTTACGTGTGACGTGGGCCACTCTGCTCGCCACGCCTGCGGAGCGCTTGCTGAGTACCAGCGGTGGCCCAGCGGAAGCGAATGCCTGTCGAGCACTCCCTCTGTGCCAGGCACTTCAACTGCACCCGCGCAGCGGAGTCTCACCAACAAGCCTTGCTTGCAAATAGCAGAACCAGAATAGACAGAACCCGGGACACATGACTCTGAAAACTTTGTTCTTGGCCATCCTAGAATACATCTCAGCCTGGAGCTCATTTCAATCACCTGGAGCTCATGGTCAACACATACACGTGCAGGCCCCACCCCCAGGAGCCCTGGGTCTGCAATGGTGCTCAGACATCCGTTGCATAGATCGGCTCTGCTGTTTGGCTTCCGCCTCCATTCTCTCTAAGCCTTGGGTGAGTGCCACGTGTGATCCGTCTCCTCTCACCCCCTTGGAGAGTCAGACCCTTCAACCTGAGGGATTTGCCTCAGCCCTTCCTTTCTGCTCAGACCACGGTCTGCTTGGGCTGGTTATTGTAGCCTCACAGGATGCAAGCTGGGGCCATGGGTGTGGCTGAACTAGTAGAATTACTGTGTGCCATTCCTTATGCTTGGCTGGTGGGTGCCTGTGGACCCACCCTGGGCAGGGTGACTGTGCCTTCTGGTCAGAATCCTCTGGGGAAGGGAAGGACAGAGGCACACAGAGGAGGAGCTGGATCTGTAATGTTTCATGTCTTATCGTTTGGATGAATCTCAAGGGAATCATGATGAGCAGAAAAAGTCAATTCCAAAAAGCTATACACTGTATTATTATATTTATATAATCTTCTTGATATGACAAAATTACAGAAATGCAGGAGAGATTAGTGGTTGCCAGTTGGAGGGTTGTTACAAAGGGGCACCGTGAGGGACCTTGGTGGCGATGGAAATGTTTTGCAGCTAGATGGGGTCAATGTCAATTTCCTGCTCGTGACACCGTACTGTGGCTTTGAAAGATATTGCCATAGTGGGAGACTGGGTAAAGGGTACACGGGGTCTTTATGTTATTTTTTACAATTTCACATGAATCCTGTTTTCTCAAAAGGCTTAATTGAAAAAAAAGGATATAAGGCAAATACGGCAGAATATTAATATCTGTTCTATGTGGGTCTTGGGAGTCTGTTATACTTGTATGATTTCCATCATTTTCCGAATGTCTGAAATAGCTAGTGAAAGTGAGGCTCTCTGGAGTTATCGCATCAGACTTGGAAGTATGCACCCTGGCCAGCACACACTGCTGGGCCCCTCACGCCAGTGAGATGGACGCTTGATGCTGAGAGGATTTGCAGGGGGCGGGAGAAGCTGCTTAGCTGTGCTGCTGACCCGGCTGAGAACCACCCTCTGACCCCCTTACTGCCCATATTTAAGCTGGGAAAGCACCTCATGCTCCTGCAGGGTTGGGACTTCCCTGGGAACTCCCACTGTGCTCCCCAGAATCTCCTTGGCATGTTAACAAAATGGGCAAAATTAGACTTCTATGCTGATTCTTGGGGACAGTTCTGGACTCAAAGAGCTATAGCAAGGAAGGCTGTCGGCTCACTAGAATCCGTCACTTTGTGTATTGCAAGAAAACCGACATAAATACCAGAATTTATTGATTATATAGCTAAACCACAACTTTACATTCAAAAGGGCCTAAATGAGACATATAGAATAGTTTAAATGTAAAAAATAGAAAAGAATGTCCAAAGATCAGTTAGATTGGAACAGTCTTAGTAATCATTCGAGAGTAAAGTGCTTTCAACCTCGTGTCACAGGACGGACTTGGCCGTAGCAGGGCTATTCACATGGGTTCTGAATGACAATCAGAAGATACTCCTTATCTGTGGAAAGATATGGACAAAATGAATCCGCTCTAAAAATTAATGAGTGAATACTGCAGCTAATCTGCTTTGTCTTTGAAACATCATTTGGGCCTTGTGCAGACCAATGGTTCCCACCCGGTTTCACATCAGCATCACCTGTGGAGCTTACAGAAAAATACCATCACCTGAGGCCCGGCGCCAGCCATTATGATTTCATTGGTCTGGGGTGGCGTCCGGGCATCAGTCATTGGCTGTGCAGTTCTCCAAGTGATTCTAGTGTGCAGCCAGCGTGAGAACACAGGTGTGGAGAAAGGGGTGGTTTATGGGTAATTCTGATTTTCCAGATGTACCACAACGTAGAGAAGATTGTTCTAGATTAGATTTGGGGGCACGGGTCCTGTTTTTCACTGATACATACCAACACGGTGAATGTAATTCCTTCAAGGCACGAAGTATTTTGGTGGCTGCCGTCTTGTGGTAGGCCAGGCGAATGTGAGCTCCCCACAGGGGAGTTTAAAACTCTACAGGCCTTTAATGCACCCAGGAGACATTCCTCCCCTCTCCAGAAAGTCTGTGTGCTAAGTTCACCCAACATGAGACCTACACCTGCTAAATTTTTTGATGACTACTAATAAATGCAAGTTGGCAAAATTCAACTTCTTCAAAGGTCAAACTCATTGCTAATGTCACAAAATTTTCAAGTTGGGATTTCCAGATTCAAAAATCTGTCTTCATTTTCTACATGAAGAACACTACATGTCATATTGCACGTGGATATCTATACTCTTCATTCTTTGAAACAAAGCTTTTGTACACTAAAGTAGAAAGATGCTTTAACTATGACATGAAAGGCCAATTACCTGGAGCTACCATGATTTCATGTTTCTTTGATCTGATCCTAAGAAAAGTGAGGTCATTCTGAGGATCAATGTCACGGACTGTGCTCTTGGTTTTCATTGTCAGTTGATGAAGAAGACCTGCATATTGAACTGTTGTTGAGTTGTCCAAGGTTGTTCTGATCGGAATGCCTGTTACGAGATTTAATTGTGGGTTAAAAATTTATTCTGATTATAAAAGGAATATGCACATTGTAGAAATATTGGCTAGATATTTGTTAAGGGGATCATTGTTAAGGGGAAGAAAAAGTGATGGCTGCTATTGCCAGCTGGTAACAATTTTAGTTTATTTCCTTCTACTCATTTTGTCTTCACATGGATTTTAAAATAGAGTTGGGTCAAACCAGTTACGAATTTCACCACTGCATTTTCCTTCATTTAGAGGACAGTGTACAAGTAGTCCTTGTTGGTGACAGTGTCATAGGCATTATTTTGAATGGCTTATACATGCTACTATTTTATGGATATTTCATAATATAATCAATCCCCTATTTTTGGATTGTTAGGTATTTTTTGTTTTGGTAGCTAATGGTGTGATGAACATTTTTGTGCACAAACCTTTGGGAGTTGTTAATAATGATTTCAGTTCTAAGTGATTGTATACTATACAAAGGACAAGTCCCCAAGCATCCTGTATAGAGTGATTCTGCTGTGAAACTAGACTTGCTGCTAGTTTCCTCCCGAGGCAAGAATTAGAGTGGGATATCACTGTACAGGTTAGAGAGTGTATCAAAAGGGATTTTCAGAATTCCTTCATAACATCCAGTATTGAGCAAACCTTAATTTTTTTTTTTTATTAGCAAGTACAACAACAAAGACACTGTGGTTGCTGGGCCTTCCCTGGTTTGCACTCATTCTTGGCTTAAGTGTTATTAAATTTGGCTACTTGTGTGCTCTCTTGTTCCATTACACGAGTTTAAAACAGAACTTAATAATTTAACCGGGAAAATCTAGCCAGACAAATATGCAAGTATAATTCAGTTCAATTCAAATAAATCCAGCTCAATTTCAGTCACTCAGTGGTCAGTGCTTATTAAATAACAGGTGCTGTGCTAGGTATTTTATATATATTGCATCAAATCAGAGGTGGCCCTCATACAATTTTGAGAACTACCAGACAGCCAGATAATTCCAGGTATTTCATTTGCAAATGGTTCTTTAATTTCGGGGAGATATGAAGGTGAATTTGGGATCACTGTCAAATTCTCCTGATACCTGAAGTAAGATCGATCAATCAAAGAGGCTAACGTAGCTCTTGGTTCTCCCTCAGAAACTCTAATTCCAGAAACTGTTAAAACAAGACAAGCACTTGGGGTGGAAAAGCATTACACACTTAGCATTTCACCAGGTTCTCATGAAACTCTTGGAGAGACTCAGTTCTGACTTTGAAACAGACTCATTTCTTTCTCCTTAAAGAAAACTGTTAACTCCATAATAGGTCTTGCTAAATAATACAAGGACCCTATTTACTGGAAAACCTATTCAATAAATAAGGCTTTCTATAAAACTTGTTAATTTTTGTATTGTTGGCCACTTCCCCCATTTTATCTTTCACACCTGACGGAACAGCACAAGGCACGAGTCTTTAACAAGCAGGAAAGTGAAATGTAATAGGCACTCAACCTTGTAAGAGCACTTTTTGATGAATAGTTTGACTTTGCATCCTGAGTAGTGACTACCTACAAAGTCTGCATTGCTCAGTGTCAAACAGGAAATACAACCGGAATAAATTATTTAAAATGAAGATGACAAGATTATGAATCAGATGTGCAGGCCTATTTAGTTAGTCTATTCATGATCCATGTCAATAAATAAAACAGCTAGCCTTTCTGCACAGTAAGTGCACACTGTGGAAACTGGAATTTTTCCTATCCCCTATACACACTTGAATAAAATCAATCAACAAATATTTATGGAGCTCTTGCTTGTATCATGCAAGGTAATTAAAAAATAATTTATTAAGGAGTAATAGCACATGGTATAAAATTCAGCTACTTCCCCTTCTGAGAAGTAACCACTGTCCCTAGCTGCAGTACTCTTTCAGAGATAGTCTTAATATTTTACTATTCAAGTGTGTTTGTTTCTTTCTTTTAACTGTATCATTCTCTATTCTGTACCTAATTTTTTTCATGTAATATATTTGGGAAATGGTTCCTCTCAGTACAAATGCTAGGTCATTCATGTTAATGACTCCATAGTATGACTGTTGGATGGATGCTTTGTAATATACATTACTAATATATCCCCCCAACATTTAGGTGGTTTCCAATCTTTGATTTTAATAAACAAGGCTATAGAATGTATCTTTGTGCATGCCATTTCATATTTGCATATATGTGTAGGATAAATTCATAAAAGGGAACTTCTAGAACAAGGAGTATGAATTTGATATTGCTGAATTTATGGCACTACTTTAAAATATGACTCTTTATGATCCCAGTAAGCTGGTATGCTTCCACTGCACACTTGTACTCCGATTGGTAGACTGTATTTCAAAAATAAAAGGAATTGGCTGGGTGGATGATAAAAGCTAATGAAATTTAAATGATAAATTGTTAGATATGTCAAGAATATTTAAAATTAAGAGACAACAGAAATCAGGCTTATATACATAAGAATATATGACATATGTGATGCCTGGGAAACATACATATTCATCAGTATCTAATTTAATAATCGGTGCTGTAATATGTTAAACAATGAATGGTTTTATAAAATGGAAAACCAATGTTAACAAAGAATCTGCTCTAATAAAAGCCTATACCACTCAGCGTTGGGCTAAATTGATAAATCTACTTTATTGTTTTGAATAGGAAGTCTATGTTTCAATAATGGTGAAACCAAAACACTCTTATTTAACATGGCATATGATGAAATTTAAATGTATAAACATGGTAGCAGGCCTACCTAACCACAAATAAAACCAGAAAATATGTTAGTGATTTGCCTAGAATTAGTGAACTAAAACCACTACTAGAGAAGAAAAACACATAAACAGTCTTAGGTAAATATTTTCAGTATCAGATTTCATGAGACTTCTGAAAGCTACAAAGCTACAGTATAATAAATGGCACCTTCATCTATAATTGAGTAGGCTGTAGAAATGGAGTATTTCATTACATTCTGGTCACACAACTTATACCACATACTATTAAGAAACATCCTGTCATACACTCTGGTTATTAATAATCTGACCATAAAAATAAGCCCTTCATTTATATTTTTGCAAAAAAGGTTAATTTGGATTTCGGAAGAGTGCCCTAAATCCAAATACAACCTTATCCTAGTAGAGGTTAATTAGCAGTTAATGGGTATTAAAAATATTATTTAAAGAAATGTTGAGAAAACTCAGGAAAATAAAGTAAAAATCACTTTTAATTCTACCATTCAGTCATAAACCAGAAAACATCCCTGCCTTTTCTCCCATATTTAAGTGGATACTTGTATGTGTGTTGGGCCATATTTATGATTAAAAAGTTGGGGTTACTGCTTTCTTTCCAGCTTTTTTACATCTAATATTCTGAGTAGTTTCCCATGACTCTAAATATTCTTCACCATTTTAAATGGAGAAATAGTTTGCCAAGTAAATATTACATAATGAACTTAAAATTTCCCCGACTGTTGGGAGAGATTGGTTTACTTACTCGTTTGTCTATTTATTGCTATTCTATATGATACCTCTTATAGAATAGTGAGTATCCTTTATACCTAAATCTTTTCTTCATCACTTCTTAGGATAAATTTTTAGGAACAGAATTACAGATAAAAGAGTATGGATATTTTTCAGATATTTGATGCATATTGCCAGGATTATGTACTTTAGACTAAGATCTTCCAAAGTAACACATTAGATGAGTTGTCACTGATGTCACAGGTGAATGCACCTGTACTGGGTTGAATAGTGTCCCCACAAGTTCAGGTCTACCCGAAACCTCAGAATGTGACCTTATTTGGAAATAGGGTCTTTGCAGATGTAATTAGTTAAGATGAGATCACACTGGATTAGGGAGGACCCTAATCCAATGACTGGTGTCCTTTATAAGAAGAGAAAACAGAGACACGGAGAAGAGAGTTCCACGTGATGATGGAGGCAGAGACTGGAAGGTAGGTGTCTACAAGCCAGGGAATGCCAAGGATTGCTGGAAACCACCAGAAGCTGGGACAAAGGCAAGGAAGCATCCTACTGTAGGGCCTTCAAAGACAGCCTGGCCCTGCCGACACCTTGATTTGAACTTCCAGCCTCCAGAACTGAGAGAGAATAGCTGTCTAATCTTTTACGCCATGAACTGTGTGGTGCTTTATTATGGCAGCCAAAGGAAATGAATACAGCACATTGGTGAAGCCACACAGATAACCCACCTTAGGGGGTGTGGCATAGTATATACAAATACCTGGAATTAAAAATCAATCCAACCAGAACTGTGCACTAGGGCTGGACTGCTTCCTGGAAATATTAAGCATAGCTCTTGACTTACCTGTAAGGCTGGTCTTAAATCCACCCTCTTCTGAGCACTCTAGCTGGATGAATTCATTATGTTCATTTGATGCTATTTTTAATTTAATTTTATTATTTTGTGAAATACACCACATGTTTATTTATACAAGTAAGTTAAAAATTCCCACATTCTCAGAATTATTCATAATTCTATTAAATGTTGGGTATTGTGCCAGACACTTGACAATTATTCTTTCACTTAATTATCACAACCATCAGTAAAGTAGATTATTTTCCATTTTTAATGATATGGGACTGAAGTTCAGAGTTTAAACAGACTTTCAGTTGGTAGTTGCTCAATAAATATTTATCAATGGATTTGCTCCAAATAAAGATTAGCTGTGAGACTGTTGCCAAGCACTGAATTGGCAGTGTGCCAACCCCATGCTTCCACCATAATTTATGTGAAGTAACTACTCTTATTTCAACTAATACTCTGGGATTTGTGGCACCTCTTGCCCTTACAAATGCCCGACTTAGCAATGAAACCAGCAAGAACCTTTAAAGGTTGCCACCACAGCTGAGCATGGAGCAATGTGCCAGAGACATGTTTTGTGGATTAACAGGGACTGTGGAGTGACAGCAAGTTTCTGGTATAAATCTACAGATTTCATAGGTGGAAGTGTAATGGCCCTTCTTAAACTATAACCACAACGATTATACTGTAAATTATGTTACAGTTCTCAAAGATTTAAGTCAATGTGGTAAAGGAACAGTTCATTTAAAATGAAGACTGAAATTGTACCCTTTACAATGTTAAAGCAAAAAACTAATCGTCAACAATGATATTCTCCCCATCTTCAATATAAAAGTTTTATTGGTACTCCTGAAATGTTAGAAGAGAGTTACCAAAGCTTTAAGCATCAGACAATGTATAGTGTTTCTTACTTGTATATAGATATTTTAGACACTTCTTATTTATATTGATATCCCTATCTCTCAGCAGAATGCTTGGCATGTAATAGATAATCAGTAGATGTTTGGTAAGTAAATGTTATAGCTAAATATACAAAATACACTTTTGATTTCAAAATCTAAGATGCCTGTCTTTAAGTATTTGCACAACAAACAGGTTCTTGGTTGGCCTCTGCATGTCAGGAAGACAGACTGTCAGGTATTTACCTTCTGCATTCACAACCATCGTTCCAATAACCCCTTTATGACTCTGTATCCTTTTTAAGGTTTCCTCCACCTCTGCCTGGAAGAGATCAGGATGGCAATTAAGCAAAAGGGTCTTTCTGGCAACCCCAATCCTAAAGAGAATGATGTGTAGTAAGGCCCCTACTCCTCTACGTCCTGAACCTAAGGTACTGGATGCTATAATCTCTGACCTTGGCAAGAGAGCTTTGAAATCGTCAAGTCCCATATAGAGTCCTAGAGAAGACCCCCAACATGCAAGCCTGACAAATCTCTTGGTCTGAACTCTTCTAGAGACAGAAAACTCATTGCCTCATGAGAATGCACTCCGTTTTTACCTGTCTCTATTTTCCAGAAAAGTATTCTTTACGTTGGGCAGAAATCTGCTTCTAACCATCTTTCACCATCGATCTTTCTGTATTCATATGAAAATTCCTTTTCTACATTATAGTACTTTAAATATTTATAGAGCTATATCATTTCCATCCTCTGTCTAAAAGTATCCCTTAATGAGAAATCTTATTTTCAGTCCTAAATGTTACCTAACTGGAAGTTCAGATGATTGAATTCAGGATATTGTGTAAAAACATATTCCAGGATTCTCTAGTAACAATAGCCTGGGTCTCAGTGCAAGCTGAATGTTCATCCATGAATGATCACGTTGGAACCCCATTACTGGGTTTTAAACTCAGCTTTCGAAATGAATCTTATGCATAAACTATATTGTATTAGTTTTCTTTGCTTTTACAAGTGCTAAAATCAAGAATTACCTTTTTCAACCGTGCATATTGCTCATAACTGAGTAATCACAGGATATTCTGAATTCAAACAGTACTCTGCAGTTCCTTGATGAAGGCTTGTGATATATTTTTTTCTTCTCCACGTTGCACAGATGAACATTATGTTACTTTATTGAAAGGACTGTTTTTGTTTGCGCCTCATGTGGGCAGGAAAACTTTTCTCTTTTCTTACCGCTAGAGCAGGTGTTTTCTGAATCTCAGGCATTTATGTACTAGATTCGCGATTTTTGCCATTATGAATACCATCTATGTTATTTTGTCTAGCACATTCTTGAAATTATCTCACTGCTAAAAGCTTGAAAAAATGCATTTAGAAAGGAAACTATCCACCACTACCACAAATGGAAATCTGGTATCATTTGTCCTAAACAGAAATAACCATGAAAAAGAAAGGGGTGGGGAGAATAATATTAAATTCCACCCTAGCGAAATCTCTGAGCCTGAGATCTGTTCTTTAGTGAAAAATCAAAATTATGAAATGAGATATGAATGACATAATAGTGCCAGAAACGTTCTTTCTCCTGGATATGGTCTAAAGGCCGAGAAAAAAAAAAAAAAGAAAAAAAAAAGAAATGAAAAAGGAATGAACTTTCTCAGATGTGATTCATTCTGTGTTACTTGGTATTGCTGAGCCATCTTACCATTTGCATCTCACTTTGGGAAAGCATGATGGCTGTACTCGTGATCAATAATTTACTACATGTTTGCCATCTTTAAGGCCATGTCCTCAGCTCCTCACAACCCCTGCCCTCGGACATCTTTATCTCTTTTACTTTTCTCCCAAATGCCCCTCTGCCCTTCCCAGCCTTTCCCTCTCTTGTTCCCAGCTGTGGTCTCCTTTCGTGATTTCTGAGCTCTCCTGCTACAATCTCTTGATCCCCATCTCCTTTCCATTCTTCTTCAAACTCTGTGCTTTCACCTTGCTCTTCCTCTCCCGCCTTCCCTTTCCATCTACCATCTACCTGCTCTTTCTCCTCCCTTCCATTTTTTTCTCTTTTTCTCTCCTCTCTCTCAGTATCTCCTCCTGCCCCCTCCCTCCATTCCTTTGCGCTCGCTATCGCATCTCGTTGTTCTCTGTCGGGGTGATGTTTGTCCCCTTTTCAAACTTTCCTCCTTGAGCAGCTCTCTCATCCCCCACAGGATATTCCATTCCCTCAATCTCTCTTCTTTCTCGGTATCTGCCCTCCCCTAGATACTTTCCTCCAAGATAGCTTCCCCATGTAGACAACCCGCCCTCACGGTCGCCCTCTCGTCTCTACAGGGTCTCCCCCTCACCCCTCCAAGAATGTGCTGGAGCCCCCAGCCTTCGCTGCGGCCCTGGCCCCGCCGGGGCCTGGATCGACCTCGGGAGCCGGGCAGCGAAGGCCCTCACCAGTGGCGCCGTTGGAGTGGCGGTTCGCGGACGGACACCCCAGATTTACCATCGCTCTGACGGCGAGACTCTGCGCTCAGTCCGGTGTCACCGCTGCCTGGTTGTCAACAACGCTTCCAGCCGTTGCTAGGAGACGGGAGGGGACGGGGGGGGGGGGGGAGGAAGTGTCTTCCCGGAAGCGCTGGTGCCCGTGCGCCTGCGTGCGCAAGGGTTGGGCAGCAGCCAGGGCTGCTATTCCGCCCTGAACGGGCCTGGTGCCTCCCGGCCGCCGTAGACGGGCACTGGGGCCCCTGGCCTGGAGCGCTCACCTGCTCTCACCTAGGCCCGTGGGGCGATGGTGCGGAGGAGCGGAGAGGGGCCTAGCAAGGGCTCTGGGTCATTCGTTCCTTCATTCACTCATTCCTTGAGGTATGCATTAACGTAACAGTCGTTTCCTCCTTCAAGACCACCTACCACGTTCCAGGCTCTCCTCTGGGCCAGTGGTACATTCTAGCTAGGGAGACAAGACAAACTGTGACAAAGGAAACAGTACTCGCTCAGTGCGATACCTGCTCTGGAGCAAATACACAGGGGCTGGGTCCCCCTGACTCCAGGGTTGTAATAGATTCAGCTGCCTTGTGACACTGCGTACTTTCTGTAGCGTTACCTGCCCCCACCATAGCTTATATTAAAGAAGAAATATATCTTAGCACTAAAGAAGAAATATATCTTAGCATTGAATAGTACAATTATATATATGTTTGTTACTTTCCCACCCCTGGAACAAGATTAGCGCCATTTTACAGTTTACGTTCTCATCTAGGTGTAGCACCTCTTTTCTGCTCCTTCACGCAGTTCAAGTGTTGCTACTTCCCAGTATTTTTGTTTAATTCATCTCTTTTGTCGTCACTATTTGTCAACAATTCTGGGCTGCTAAAAATTACAGGTGGTAGTGCTGGAGGTTCTAAAAATTGTCATAGAAGAGAGCATTTCACTGGTATTTAAGGAACTGTTGCTAAAGATCAGTTAGGGATGGTCAGAAGTCATTTGACCTTTTGAAGGTCATTGATGTTATCTATGTATACTGGGAGGCAAAGATCAGCTATTGTGTGAAGCACAATAGGACAATTTTAGGGATGGAGTCACTAAAGTCCTGAGGTTTGAAGAGGGCAAACATTGATTACTAGATCCAAGCTGTAGGTTGGGAATGCAACCCCATAAGGACCATGAGGTGATGACTTCCTGCAGTGCTGACTCAGTTTGCGCTCTCATTTCCTGAAATGGGAGTTTCACACCAAACAAGACCGCATGTCAGCTGGAATCTGAATGGGCCCTTGTCATGGATGCCCTGAAACAATTTTGAACTTGCTAATTTTGGACTAGATGATCCATTTAAACGTGGAGTCTTTCATTTTATGACATTAATTTATGTTCAGGAGAACTCTGAGAAGCTCTAGCTTAGCTTCACTGCTCCCTGTCCCAGGAGGTTCTGATCACTGTCATTCTCTTTTTCCTCCAAGAAACTTATGCGTCTTAAAAATTGAGGTCACAATAGTTAGCTAGTCCCCCTTGCCACTCAATACCTGTAAGTTCAACCAAGATGATTTGGAGTAGACAGCTAAGATTGTGGGAGAGGAGACCAGGTTGTGCGTGTGTGTATACACAGATCTGGCTTTTGACTGATTGCCTGTATCTACCATTTTAAGTACTAAAGTATAGGTATATATAGTAATATTGGCTGAACTGTACAATGACTGATTTTGGGGCTCTCTGGGGTTTTTGATCAAGGAGATTCCTACCTGATTGTGTAGCCATTTGTTTTGCTTATAAAAATCAGTGGCTGTGCACAATATCTGTTATGTCAATCAGCTTTAATGAAGGAACTGACTGCATATGCATGGAGTGTGAAGTCCCTCCTTTCTGGAGTCAGGGTGTCAAACTCATTCAATAGCTGACAGCTGTGATTAGAGCAAAGAAAGACTCCAGCATGAAAGGCACTGACAGGAGTACCCAACTGCTGAAAAAGTAATAAGAAGTAGCCAAACTGACTTCCAACCAACAGTCAAGTTTGACTCACTGTGCACAGGAAATCAATGAGGAGAATATGAGCCATTTTCTCCTTATCGATTTTCACTTCTAATTATTCCTTGGAGGTAGCTTGGTTTAATTTTTATGCCTTTTTGGGACTATAATGAATATCCCAAACTGTGCTATATAAAGTATCCTGGCAGTATCTGACATGTTCCCTGTCCCATCCTCAATACATGTGAATTATCCTTTTCCCTTCTTTTCCCATTCCCTGACCTCTTCTTTTGACCCATAGTAAGTGCTAAATAACTGAATTTAAATGAAAGAATTAATGAGTAATTCTTTCTGGAACTATGCTGAAATGACCACCACCATTTGTGGTAAATGCAGAGATGAAGTCCACAATTCTTCACATAGTTTTTCTAAAATCAGATGGTTTTCTTCTGAAGTCTCTCTTTCTCTTTGATAAGTTGCTGCTGCTCTCTGCTTAGCCTGAAGAAATTAAAGTATTTTGATAACTTTGAGTTTTGTCTTAGGATTTTCTGTATCACCCATGTATCTCTGGCATTTCTGCCTAGTTGGAAAATATTATAAACTGGGCCATGGAATATATTTTGTGCCCATTTTCTTATATGGTAGAGCATTACTTTTCAACTTAAACAGAACATCTTTTAGGGCTCTATTGGTTTCATTCCAGAAAGTACTAGATTCTTTGAAAAATGTCCCTTAATAGTAAGGCAGAATTAGAAGATGTCAGTGATATCAATAAGTATTTCACATAACTGACCTCATGACATAGATTATAGAATTATAGACTTAGGGTTTCAGAAGATCAACCATTTTCTACTTCTTATTAGGACAAAGGCACCCTCTAAGGGTAATTCTTTCCAGGACTCAAGTGTAACATAAAAATTCACTTCCCATAAGGGAATCCTCACTGAGGAATTAAATGGCTTCCCAGAGCACAGAATTCGGCATTATATGCAGCTAGGGTTGATGTCTCTAGGTGTATTTCCTTGAATAAAAGACATTCGCAGGGCTCTCTTCCTCATTTATAAAACAGGAAAGATAATATCTACCTTAGAGAGTTTATTATGGTATTAAGAAGTTTAAATGATATTATATGGGTAAAATGCCTGGCTTATACTAGGTGCCCAGTGATATCATTTAAACACATTCTTTCTTGTGTTTTCCCTTAAAAAATTTTTTTTAGTCCATCCATCCTTCTCTTTTTCATTCATTCCCCCCCCCCTCCCTTCTCATCTAGAAATAGAATTTCTCTGGCTTTTTCTTCCTTATTTTTCTGTCCTGTTTCTTTCCTCTTTCTCTTCTAACTACCTTCTCTTCAGCCTCCTTTTCCTTCGTGACCTCCCTAGGAAAAATATCCAGAATTTGTATTATGGACTTTCTCACGAAAGAACATCTTTCCCTTTCTCCTTTTATTCCCTTTGTCTTGTTACTCACTTAGAACATTTATCTAATGTAATTCATCTACCTCTAATCTTATTTTTCCCCCCACAATTCTCATTTTTAAACTTTTAGCTCCAACAAGCACTTCCCACTTCAGTGTCCTGAACTCAATAGTTATTCTCAGTGTCTGAGGTTTGAGGGCAAATGTAAATATTTCCTCGTCTATTTGGTTCAAAGAAGGAAAGGCTGATGGGAGCAATATATCCCATGCACTTATAGTACCCCCTCTTTTTCCCTGATAATCCAGTCCCAAGGTCTCTGATCTTTTTTTTTAAGCTTTTTGATCTATTTAGTTTTACAGTTACTTTGACTTATAGGTATAATGTACATAAAACTTTAAGTGTACAAAACAAAAGTTAGATCAATGAGTTACTAACAAAAGTTGGGTGTATAAAACAAAATGTACAGTTAGTAAGTTACCACAAAGTGAACTCCTGTGTAATCCCCAACCAAGTCAAGAAATAGAATACTGTTCACATTCCAGAAGCTTCCACATGGCAATTCTCAATTATTACTTCCATACTGTATGTCCTGAAAAGCCTAAAATATTTATTATCTGGCCCTTTACTGAAAAAATTTGCTGACACCTATAATAAACTGTTCCTCTTCTCTTTATTCTTCAATGCATGTTTGATGGTTGAAAAAAAATACAACATTGTTCATGGTTTTCAAAGCATGCAAATTTAATATGTAAAAAAACTACAACATAAAGGGGGGAGGGTAAATTGCCCTATATGAGGGTAAACATCCATTCTACTTGAAGTGTTCAAGTATTGATTTTAAGTAGAATGTGAACAATGAGGTGTGTAATTCCTAGGGAAATCAATAAAAAAAAATACAGACATAGTAGAACAACACAATAGGTAAATTAAAATGGAATACTAAAAATTGTTCAAATTGTTCAAATAATATAAAAGGAAAAGGGCAAACAGTGAAATGGAAAACAAATCAAACAATTTGAAAACCAATAATATAACTGTAGAATTAAATCTTGATGCAAGTGATTAATTGTAAATAGTATAAACACATTAATTAAAAGACATTGTCAGAATTAATTTAAAAAATATATCAGTGATTTCTTTTCTGGAAAAGATGGAGTAGATGTACTTTTTACTATTTCTCCCATTCAGTGTAACTAAAAACCTGGGAAATTATACAAACACAACAAGACTCTGAAAGATGGAGAGAATCAGATTTCCTCAGGTCCCAAGGTCCTGAGGAATGGCATAATTGTAAATTAACTGTGTTTTATTTTTGCCTGATATATTCCAGTCTTGGAGCTGAAGAAGGTGGTAACCCAGAAATATCGACAAGCACAGAAATTTTTTAAAAGCCCCAGCAAAAGCCTATTCTCAGTCAAAAGACCAGGAAAGGGACACCTAACAAGATAGAAGCTTAGAAAATAACCACTTTTCTCCAGCCAAATGTCACAGAAAAACACTAGCAAGGGCCAAGTGGAGAATATAGAATTCCAGTCTCTCCTTGCTATAACTCCTCCCATTCCCCACCAGGTTATTGTCAGAGAAGGCTGAGTAGGGAGTCAGTACTTTCATTCTTCTGGTTATTAAACAGTCACCTTCCCAGTTCCCTTCAGCAGTTTTAGGGGAGCCTGGCTTGCCACCCCTACTCTAGCCTATGAATAGTTACATTAAATATAAACAGCCTGAATATACCAATAAAAAGACAGAGATCATCACGGTGGATTAAAAAGCAGGACCTAACTATATGATGTCTACAAGTAACTGACTTCAAATGCAATAATATATGCAGGTAGAAAATAAAAGGATAGAAAACAGTATATTATGTAAGCATCCCAAGGAAAGAAAGTGTTGACATTACTATCAGATAAATAGACTTCAGAACAAAGAAAATTGCTAGATACAGAGAGGAACATCATATAATTATTAAATGGTCACTCCACCAAGAATAAAGGCATTGCAAATCTAAAAATGTATATATCAACAAATCTGTAAACTAGGTAAAGCAAAAAGTGATAAAATTGAAAGGAGAATTAAACACATTCTCAATGGTAGTTGAAGACATCAAGGCTCCTTTCTCAACAATTGAGAGAAGAATTAGAATATCACCAGGGATTGAAAACTCAACATTATCAGCCAACAAGATCTAGTTGACATAGAACACGCTAATCAACATCAAAAGAATCCATATTCTTTTCAAGTGCCCACAGAGCATACACCAAGATAGACCACCTCCTGGGCCATAAGACAAATCTCAACATATTGAAAAGACTTGAAATTATACAGAATATGTTCTCCAACTGTAGTGGAGTCAGGCTAGAAATCAATAACAGAAAGATAATAGGAAAACCTCTAAACACTTGGGAAATTAACAACACATTTGTAAATAATCTATGAATCACAGAGGAGAGCTTAAGGGAAATAAAAAAATTACATTGAACTGAATGAAAATAAAAATACAACATATCAAAATCGTGGGATACAACTAAAGCAGTGATGAGAGAAAAATTTACAGCACCAAATGCTTACATTACAAAAGATGAAACATCTTAAATTATTGTGAGCTCTCACATCAAGAATGTAGGGAGAAAAAGAGCAAAATAAACTGAAAATAAGCAGAATAGTGTAAATTATAGAGACAAGAGCAGAAACCAAAATTAAAAACAAAAACAATAGAGAAAAGTCAGTGCAACAAAGAGTTGGTTCTTTGGAAAAATCAGTAAAACTGACAAGCTTCTAGCAAGGTGGACAAAGACAAAAATGGAAGAACACAAATTGGCAGTATCAGGAATGAAATATGCAATGCCATGCATAGTCTACAGATTGAAAAAGGGAACACTGTGGACAACTCCACACACATACAGTTGACAATTTAGATGAAATGGACCAATTACCTTAAAACTACCCATCGCAAAAATTTACCCAATATGAAATAATTTGAATCACCCTATACTATTAAAAGCATTGAATTAATAATTTGAAAATTCCCCCAAAGCAATCTTCACTGGATAGTCACTAGAGAATTCTATGAAATTCTAATGAATAAAAGGGAGAAAACTTTCCAATTCATTTTATGAAGCTAGCGTTATCTTGACACCAAAACCAGACAAAGACAGTACAGTAACAACAGCAACCACAACAACAAAAAACAAAAGAAAAAAAAAGATGAAAAGAAAACTATGAATCCCCCATGAATGTACATGCAAAATTCTTAACAAAATATTTGACAATATAATTAGCAATCTATAAAAAGAAATATACACTACTACCAACTAGAGTTTATCCCAGGGATGCAAGGCTGGTTCACCATTCGAAAATCAGTCAATATAATCTACTATATTAACAGGCTAAAGAAGAAAAAAATAATCACATAATTCTATTAGTCGATGCAGAAAAAGAATTTGACAAAATTTAATACTTATTCATTATTTAGGAAAACACTCAGCAAACTAGGAATAAAAGGGCACACCTATAACTTCATCAAGCATATCTATAAAAAAGCTACAGGTAACATACTAAATGTTGAAACACTAAATGTATTCCTCCTAAAAGTGAGAATGAGGAAAGGATGTCCTCTCTCACTACTATTGTTCAATACAGTGCTGGAACTTTTAGGTGGTGCAATAAGGTAAGAAAAGGAAATAAAAGGTCAACAGATGGAAATGAAGAAATAAAACTGTCCCTGTTTGGAGATTACATGATTGAATATGTAGAAAATGCCAAGGAATTTACAAAAACAACTTCTACAAATGAGATGCTCAGGTATAAATCCAACAAAACATGCATAGGACTTAAACTCTAAAAGCTACAAACTGTCGATGAAAGAGAAGAAGGAAGATCAAAATAAATGAGGGATGTGGCTTCTCTTCAAGTCAATTACAGAAAACACAATTCCAGCCAAAATCCCAGCAAGGTTTTTTTTTTTTTTTAATTTTATAGAAACAGAGGAGATTAACATTTATATTGAAAAGCAAAACAAGTATAATAGCTAAAGCAATTTTGCAAAAGAAGAATAAAGTTGGAGAAATCATTGTAGCCAATTTCGAGACCCATTTCATAGCTATGGTAATTGAGACTATGTGGTATTCGTGGTGGGATACTCATACCTAGATCAATGCAATAGAGTAGAGGACCCTGAATAGATCCACACAAATACACACAACTGGTTTTTGACAAAGGTGCAAAAACATTCAGTGGAGGAAGGATGGCTTTTTCAATCACTGGTGCTGGCAAAATTTAACATAAACAAAACAAGCAAAACAAAAATCCTTAAGGTTTGTAACTTATAAACAGATTAATTCAAAATTGATCACAGAACTACATGTAAAATGTAAAACTATAAAACTAAGAAAAGCACAAGAGAAAAGCTTTATATATAGGCTTAGGCAAAGAGTTCTTAGACTTAGCACCAAAGCACATCACAGAAAAGGATAAATTGATAAATTAGACTTCTTCTGAGTTCAAAACTGCTCCATGAAGACCCTGTTAAGAGAATTAAAGACAAGCTAAAAACTGGAAGCAAAATTTGCACACCATGTATCTGATAAAGGACATTTAGATAAATTTTTAAAATGTATGTCTAAATAATAAAATAGAAGAATTCCCAAAACAGTAAAAAGCCAAGTGATGCAGTTAGAAAATGGGCAAAAGACATTCTATTGAAGTGGATAAACAGATAGCAGCTGAGAATATGAAGATATTCAG
Organism: Lyroderma lyra; assembly: GCA_004026885.1. Taxonomy (NCBI): domain Eukaryota; kingdom Metazoa; phylum Chordata; class Mammalia; order Chiroptera; family Megadermatidae; genus Lyroderma; species Lyroderma lyra. The sequence goes on along the minus strand of PVJL010000110.1, from coordinate 437,310 downwards.
TATCATTAGCCATTAGGGAAATGCAAATTAAAACTACAGTGATCTAGCACTAGACCCTATAAGAATGACTAAAATAAAAATTAGTGACACCACCAAATGCTGATGAGGATGTGGAGAAACTGAATCACTTTGCAGTTTCATTTCCTGTGAATTTCTGTGTGTTTATCCCGCTAGGGATTCATTGTGCCTCTTGAAACTGTGGCTTGGTCTCTTTTGTCTATTTTGGAACATTCTCATCTGTGTTTTGCCAGTTTCCAGTAATTTAAAAACATTTTTATGTATGAATAAGATTTTATGTAAAGGAATTGTGTGAAAAATGTTTACTTGTCATACTCTGTATGTATATTTCCATCTACATGATTTTAAGGATGAAAATAAAACAGTATAAATATGCTGTTTCCCCTTTATCACAACTTAATAATCTCTACCTGGTTCTTAGTCCCAGCTTCTACTAGTTATCAGCTATTATAACATATGTTAGGCTAATTTTCCTTTAAGTTTTATTTCCTAATTAAACCTACGTCAGGATGTAAGCATTGAAATATTCTCGCTATCCCTTTAAAAGCTAAAGATAATGGCTTTTGGATGAGGGATAGTCGGTGGGCCTTCTATTAACAATCGCCCATGTTTTGTTGGCTGAGTATAGTTTTCAAGCACTTAGATGTGCCCTGTCTCATTTGCCTTCACAATGATCCCTTAGCTTGGTAGGCTTAGTTTCATTTTGCAGATGTAGTCTCTGAGTAGTCAAATGACAGAATAAGGATCTGGAGTGGTAAACCTCATTTCATACTAATTTGGAACTTCCCAGGATGGCTCTGACTCCATATCTGAGTGCTTATTTTCTTTAAATTACCTAAATGTCTCTATGCTCTTCTAAAATACTATAGTTCTTTCATGGATACAATAAGTAGCCCAGCCAAAAGCAAAGTCGAACTCTCTTGTCTTTCTTCTGCGCTTTTGCCAACTGCATACAAGAGAGAAGAGGACTTTATTACCTGCTTGGAAAGAGGGAGGGATCTCATCTCCCTCCCAGTTGACTGCTGCTTCATAAGAGCGCACCACACATTCCAGAAAGATCCCTTCTGTAAATTTTTTGGTTGACCACGTCTCTTGCAGCTGACTCAGGAATTGAGATGGGTTGTCTGCAGATCCCAAAATGAATCTGGAGCTAGTGAAGCGATTGCCAAACAAGTGGAACTACCATAAACCTTGACTAGTAAGATGCAGCTTTCCTTGTGGAATCTTGGCCGTTCTTCTAACCACTTTAGGGATTAAGAGAACAAGGCAAGTGAGGAAGCAAAGTGGGGATATTGAGGCACATGTTTGGAAGACAAAGAAATGGAAACTATGTATGAAACTTCAGAATCCTTCCCCAAGAAAAATTGCACTTACAGAGGCTGAGTAAGTCACACTTAGAGAGGCCAATCATTCCTTCCGTAATACTGATGGAGTATTTGAGCGGGCCTACAAGTGTGACTAAGAGAAATATCCCCTGCTTTCATGGTGCCTACAGCCTAATGGTGGATGTGGTTAATAAACAAGTAATTACTCAACTGTCTATCAAGTTTCCTGATGGAAGAAGTATAGGTTGCAGTTTGACCCAGTGTCATCTTGACCTAGTGTCAGGGGTTCTGGAGTTTGTGATGTGTAAGCTGAGTTATAAAAGAGAATCTGACACTCCTTAGGTGAATAGGTGTGGAGGTAGAATAGAGGAAAAGCATGTACAAAGAAATGAAGACATTTCAAAGAACTAAAATTATTGCAGTTTCATGTGACTTCAGCTATGACTTTAACATACAAAATGGGGAAAAGATTTCTCTAGGCAAAACCTAGTATTCTTTGGTAAATTGGGCCCAAGTGCATTGTCTGAAATTTGGAAAACTGCCATGAATGAGCTACTGCCCCCTTCCCCACTTTTCTAGCAAGCTCAGGTAGGAACCCTGACTTCAAAGTGAAGGTTTAACAAAGACATCTATATTTAATGCGTTGGCAGGCCCAGTCCCCTCTCCCTGAGGCAGACAGTGTCCTCCAGTGGATGTGAGTGCTTCCTCCCACACCTCATGGCTCCAACCGCGTGGAAGGTGCATTTCTGCCATTCCCCTGCGAGGTTGCAGTCAGCTGTGAGCACCCTCCGCTGACCTCCTGAAACCAGGTAACACAAGGAGAATGCTAGTTCTTAGGAAGCGCTGACTTATTTTATTATCTACATTTTAATTCTTTACATGTACCCCCAGAGGAGTTTCCTGGTTGATAAAAATAAGAAAAAATAATGGAAGAGAGAATGAGAACGATAGAAAATGGGAAATGATTTATACTGCTCTTTCAACCCCACCCCCAGCATATTGATTAAACTTTGGCCAGTGGAAGGGAATTAGTAAGTGACCTGCTGGTGTAAACCAGTTTAGCAATAGAAAGTTAATTGCTTCTCAACTCTTCTAAGTAGACATTGGACGGTAGCTCTGGAATATCACTTTGAAGTGTTACCACGTGTCCAGTTTGCTTCGGCACTCGTGCCTGGGATGGAGACAGGATAAGAAGGTGTGTGCAGGGGAGGGGGAGACAGTCATGGTTCCTGTTATATTGCCCCAGGGCCTGGGATGTGCCAGCACACACACCCGTACCGTTACCGGAGAATTGGGCTCTCCTCGGTGGGATGTGCAGGTTCTTGGTGTCTCGAACAAAGAATTGAGTGAGACACAGAAATAAAGTGCTGAAAACGTGTAATAGTTTATTAGAAGTAGAAAGCACACTCCAAAGAGATAGGAGAGGGCTTCAGCAGGCAAGTGGCTCAAGACCCCCAACTAATGAGGCCTTGGCAGTTTATATTCTCTTTTTCTTTAAAAGGGCTACACCTTTATGGGTGTGGAGCCTTTAGATGGGCATCTTTGATTGTCAGGGGGCTATGACATCACCCTTTTAACTGTGCATGTTCCATTTCAAAATTTATTTTCTTCCTATGATGGCCTATCTTGGGGCAGGGATTACCAGAAAAGGGCGATATCAGGGTAGTAACTATTCCAGCAAGATGGGTCCCAGGGGAGGGATCCCAGGGTCCCCCTATTCTACCTGACTACCTCACTTTCCTCGTGAGAGGCATGATCCCCATAAATCTCCATGGGAAGTTGAGGGACGGGAGGTCTCATCTATACCTGCTTCCTGCTGAATGGGGTTGTTGTCCCTGCCTACTGGGGATTCACGGAGCTCTCACCGTATTTGATCTAAAAAGAGGAAGGGGTCTCGAGTTCTGCCTGAGAGACTGTGTTGAGTTCTGTGGTTGGGATGAGCTGGAAGCCTTGCCTGGAGCATCATGTGTATCCCAAAAGCCCCTAGATTAAGAGAAATAGATTCAGTTAATAGATTTATTAATAAAAGCATTGGCCTGAGAAGCAGGCCTCAAAGCCACTGATGCAGGGAGGTGGCATGACGGAAGATCCATTCAGCCCCGTGGAGATTGCAGCCTGTTGGCTTTTGGCTTAGCGGGCCATTCAGGTGTCGCCACCCATCCAGGAATGGCCTGGGGAGGGTGCTGGGCTGCCAGGATTACAATCAGCAAGCACAGATCACGGGCTCCAGGATAATTAGTTAGTCTAGCAAGCACAACTAACTAAAGTTTCGCCAGCACAAATTACAAATTTCAGGATGATTAAGGCTGGAGATGGGGACATTTTGGGAATATAATTAGCAAACACAAATTACCAAGTTTTTTGAATGATTAACTAAAGCGGGGGCAAAGGGTATCCTGGGCGATCTGGGCTAACGCCTATTGTTTAAGTTTTGGGGTAATTATCTAAAGCAGGAGGCAGGATGACAACACTCCATAACTCAGGCTAGGAGCCATCTACCTGTTGTTTAAGGCTAGAGATAAAGAAAAACTGATTGAGAGGGTGAGTAAGACTAGGGACTAGGAAAAAGGTAGAATTGGGGAGCTAAGGAACTAGGGAAGAGGGGACTAAAAGTCCCTACAGTGAGGGGTTCTTTCATTCATTTGGCCCGTGTCACCCCCTTATTACCCTTCAGGAGGGAAATTGGTATCCTCTATCCACTTGCATTATGATTTTGAGGATATTCTATTTCATTCAGTTATTCCATAAAAAATTCAAGATTTAAGAAGACACTAAATGATGTGGATGGAATTAAAATGCTTTAAATGACAGAAGAGGCTGAAATTTAGTAGCATCCTTTCTTTTCCTCTGAGTAGGAAGAAATGACACGTTTGGGGAAGTGACCCTGTGTTACTTCTTAGAATCCTCCAGGTGGTGCTGCTGCGATAGCTATGGGCTCGAAATTGTTTGAGCACTTTACTACCAAGCCAAATATTTAACTTGTTAAGTGGCTTATACTTACATGGTTAATTGCTAACATGATACTATTGGTAATTTATACCATCACATGTACATTATATTCTCCTAAGACTGAGCCTGTACACACAGATTACACAACAGTAATTTCAAGAGTTGGAATACATATACTTCTCTGGTTATAATTTAATAAAATTCAAGTTTTCACGTGTGGCTGATTTCTTCCACACATTAAAACCGGCTATGGGATTAGCTCTTCCTAACCTCTAGTTGTGTTGGTCAGTGCAGGACAGTGCTTTGTACATAGTAGATACTAAATTAATGTTTATCAAAGAATTGATTTTTTTTTTTTTTTGTCTCTTTCACTACTAATTGAAGATGAGATGGCTAACTGGATTAAACTTTTTAAAACCCTAGCCAGACACTGCCACTTATCTTTGCTAATAAAAGGACTAGTAGGCCATTTTTTTCTTTATTTCTGAAGATGGCCTGAGGTATATATATCTATCATTTATTTTAGAAGCAAATTGGTTTTCAGGTTGGTTCCATTTGAAATGCAGGAATGGTATGAAAAATTGTGTGTGATAATTGCTCAAATCTTAATCAAAATTTTATTAAAAATCAATATTTGATATGCTACTCAATTTAATTAAACTAAACTACAGAGAAATGAGTTTGAAAATTAACCGTGGGATAAAGTATGTTTCTTTTAATTAGTTTAGCATATGAAATGTTGGGTTAAGCAATTACTGACCACAAGAGGAATAGCAACAACAGCAACAAAATCACCACTTCTGTTTATACAGTATAAACAGCTAATATCCACGAGCACATACTCTGTGCCGGGCACTGTGCTAAACGTTGTCTCTTAAGTTCCTTCGTTTATTTTGAAACAGAATCCTATGAGGTTGTGTCTCCTCCGTGGATGATACAGGCTTGGTTTGTTCCAGGATGAATGTCCCAGGTCATTTAGCCAGTAAATGGCCGAGGTGGATTTTAATACAGTGATCAAGCTTTCCCCCACTACCTTAAATTGCTCACAAATAGGAAGAAAACAGCATAATTTGATTGTGACCAACTTTAGAGAAGGGCATTGGTGGTAATTTTCTGCCCAAAGTGTTGCTTTTACAGACGAGAGATGGGGGTGGGGTACAGTGGGGGAACCCAAATCAAAAGGCCTGAGTGTTGATTTAGCAGCTCTGAGTCCCATGAATTGGGAAAGAAAAAAAAAAGGGTTTTATTTTTCTGGACAGACACAGAATACAGTTATTTACTGTATAATTTATGCTATTGAGAGTGGCAGAGATTTATGGTTTTAGTGAAAATGTGTCCTAATTGGGATTAGCTAATGAAAAAGTGCTGGAACTGGGGAGGGAGAGAGTAGGAAACTGTGATTTCAGTTGAGGTGTTGCTTCTCTCATGGGATGCTAACAAAAGGGCCAGTGTTGCGCGCTGGGGCAGGAATCATACTTTTAATTAGGCCTTCAGAGTTTGTGCCTGCCTTTTTAGTTCTAAGTGTTCTTAGTCATCCAAAGAATCGGCTCTAGGAAACTAATGATATTCTTGTTAAATTCTGTGAGCAATGAGAATGAAACTGCAGCTTCCTAAAAAATCTCCCTCATTTTTATTCAGTGCTTGTGCGGTAGGATGGAAATAAAAAATCAGCGATAATCACAACCACACAACTGTGCAACTTCGCTATTCCGGGCTGAGAATAATTTTTCTTTCAAGTCACTGCTTCCTAAACTACCGTCATTCGTGTATATCACACGCACAGTTTCTGACATCTCCCTGTACCTCTTGTGTTACTTAATATTTTCTCTTAAAATGGCTCATTTTGAAGAATTAAAATTAAATGCAGTTATTTTAGAAAGAAACTTTGTTTCATGATCATGAATGGCAAAACAGAGTCGCTTACTCCAAGGACATGAGTTAAAATAAATACAGTTAAGTCAAAACACTTACCAAATTTTGACTCGAGGAAAGTGTCCAGAGGTCATGAGGACATACTTGTACCAAACTGAGACTTTCTCGTTTATTAAATTCAAGGAATAAAAAAAAAGATTTCAAAAGGGATTTTTTTTATATTATGTGAATCAATTTTATCCAACAAAATGTCTATATATCACCTAAAATCATGTTTCCTATCAGAGCTGCATCCTCCAATTTTTGTGATCAACAGCCCATGTATCTTTATGTGCTGCTCACATGGCCCCTTACACATCCTAACTTCCCCATGATAGTATTTGAGCCTTGCTCTCCACCCATCTAATTTCACTTACCTTATTTCTAAACATTTAGAGAATCCTGTTAAGCAAACACTTGGGATAGAGGGCAGATTCCAAAATGAATAGTTTCTGTTGTTTAACATGACTTTTCTCCATATTTGCTGTTGGAGATAGTTTTTTTCTAACCAGTTGTGGCACATTTCTAATAATAGTAAAGCAAATGTAATGAACAACATGTCACTTCACTACTCTCGACCTTCATACATCCAGCTTCCTCCCCTAGTGGCAACCACTGTCATCAGGTTTTGGGTTTTCTCCCAGAGATACTCTATGTATGTGCAAGTGTACTTGAGCCTGTTTGCCTCTCCTTAAATTTTACACAAATGGAAGCATACTCTACATGTCATTCTACATTTCCATTTTTAACCCAACAATATTTTTATGTACTTTTATATTAGCATATATAGCCCTCGTCCATTCTTTTGAATATTAAATAGAAGTATGCTATGCATGTAACTAGTCCCTTTTGACGGGCCCTTGGATTAGTACAGTTTCTTCTACAAACAATGCTGTAATATCCTTATGTAATTCCCTTTGGCCCGTAATGATGGTTAAGAAATAAATCTAATGTGGACAGTAGTCATTTGAGTGGATAGAGTTCTAATTATAACAAATAGAGACGACAAGCATAGTTCTATTTCTTTCGTGAGGACTGGCTTTCTCTTCTTTGTCCTCACCCATAATATGAACTCATGTTTGTTCTGGTATCCTGTAAAACGTGAAGCATCTGATTTGCAAATGATGTTGTAGGTTCTAAGTTATGTTTGTTGCATTTGTCTAATAGTATTTAATTCTGCCTTTTCACGATCATGTTTGAAATTAGTTGTATAGTTTTGTGCTCAAGGCCCAGCTCTCTTAGTAGATGATAAACTCCATGAGGCCAGGGAGGGACCTGAGGTTGTTGAAAAATGCTAAACTTCTCTGACCTTAGGAAAAGTCACTGCCATATTATTTTAATAGCAAGTAGATAGCCATTCCTAGTGTAGTTTGAATGGGGAATGTAAAGGGGGGTAAAACAGAGAAGGAAAACTACCCATGACCAAGTTGGGATTCAGAGATACCAGATTTCTCATAGGAAGACAATTCTGTTCTTTTGTGCAAAAAAAAAAAAATAGGTATACATTTCTGTGCATATAAAACTTGTAGACCCAGAGAGGGTGGAGTCTACCCCTGGCTCAGCCTGCCACTTATCATTCACAAGGTGGTGTTAGATGCTCAGCTTTTAAAAGAACTGGCTTTTCAGCAGTATTTTTACCCTTGAGAGTATATATGGAGAGCTCTGTGTTGTGTACGAGTATTAATCAGAGCTTTCACGACTCACTTTGAATGGTATTTGAAATGTGTCTGGGAGGGTGGTGAATGAACTATGCCCAAAGTATGCTCCATTATTTATTACTCTGGAGTCTTTCTATCTGAGACATAGACTGAAATTAAAGGAACCAAATACCTCTTCAATAACTCAGTGTTCTTCCCAGGTTCTACTCTCTTTGCACCCCTAACCCCTAAAAGGGTTCTGGGATTTGATATCTCATAAGAGTCCCTTTGTATCTAAAACTGTACTAAAATTTGTAATTTTAAATACCCCACTCTTTCTGTGGATGTGCAGCTCTCAGCATACACCATACTACACAAACATTTAGCAAACATACCTGGGAGCTGTTCCTCCTACAACCACTTCCCACCCTCTTCCCAGATGGCAAATCTTACTCATCACCCAAAACCTGGTTCAAATGTCACTTCCCCCGCTGCCCTCCCTGACTGTCCCAGGCAGTGAGTCATCCCTTTCTCTGCACTGCTACCATGTTTTCTGTATACCTCAGTCACGTGCCTTCTTAATGTGGGCAAACATTCATTCTTGGTGGACAAAAATATTATTCTTTTTATGTAGAAAACACAGATATACATACAGTACATAAACAGATCTGCAGAATATAAATTTACACAGTGGTGAGGAGATTAGGAAAAAGATACCTTAAAAAATGCTTGAGTTTAGGGTGCTGATAATGAAAAAAAGGTTGAGAAACACTGCTTTATCGTAATACTTGCCTCTCATATGGCAATTATTAGTTTGTATCATATTGTGCTCGTATGCCTTACGTATTGGAAAACCATGGTCTGGACACCCCAGCCTCTAGTGCAGTACTTGGCACATGTTGGCATTAACAATCTAGTTACTTGAAGGAACAGATGATTAGGATGCTTGCTTCTAAGCATGGCAGTGTCACACCAGAAACTCCAGCAAAAATAATTTTTAATACCAGTTTCGGATCTGCCTCCAGAAATGCTGTCTTGGTGGACCTGGAAAACTGCCTGGGAATATGGAGCTTAAGACGCTTCTCAGGTGTTTGGATTGGAGAACTATTGCTCCAGCCCAAGAATCACTTTCTGTTTCTTTTGATAATGTCTCCATTTATGAGAACAAAACAAACCAAGAAACAAACCAGATCAGGCCACAGGGGCACTGGTTTGCATTCAGGGTGCCATTTTCTAAGAGAACACCAGCAGGCACCGGTGTTTGCAGAGTGCAGTGATGGGTGCTTCTGTCCTTGGCGAGGATTTTAGACTGCAGGGTGCTGTAAGTGTGGCAGGTCGTGTGGGCTCACTAAACACCCGGAAGGCTCTGAGCAGGGTTTCCTCTGTTAGCCTCTGAACAAGATGGACGGATATTAAAGGTTAGGTGGTTTGGGGATGGAATCAATGTCTTGGGTGCTGATTAACGCAGATGTTGGAGAGTGAGTTTTAGTGGTGTGACCTGAACTCTTTCTTTAGTCCTGTCCGGGAAAAAAATCGTTTCAATAATTTGAAAGTCACAGTAAATCTATGGGTAACACCTACTAAAGAGGAATAACAAATGCATAGGAAAATAATTGTTTGACAACCACCTAGTAGGTTAGAACAGAGGTTCTCAGCCCTTTCAGGCCCAATGCCTTCTTTACAGAAAATATTTTGTAACCCTACTTAATTTATTGTGAAATGAAGGTCAGAGATAACGTAAGCTCCTTACATATGTAACTTCTAAACGTCAGTGTAATGCCCTGAATGTAATCATAAAGGAGAAATAAAAGGAAAGTAATGTTAGGATAAAACTACACTAGGAAATAGAATGAAGTGCAGTCAGTTCTGTTATCATACTTGTTTGTTTGTTTGTTTCATACTTGTTTTTGAAAATGTGAATTTGTTCCAATGTGACTGATATATAACGGAGCAATCTGAACAGTCATGTTTGCTTGTGAGTTATTTCATCCACGAGAAGTGCGACGCAAACACGGAAAACGACACCTAGATGAGGTCAGCCCCGGGAATACACAAAACGCGAGCATGCGCACAACTCAGACATCAAAGCGACACCTCTTTTTGGAAGCCACGCCCACCCAAATCTTTTGTTACGACTTTTCCTTCCTGCCTCCGCTTCACCAGAATTCACAGGCTGTAGTGCTTCTGTTGCCTGTACTCACACAAGCAAACAGGTCTTTTCTGAGGCAGCGTGCCACTTTTATTTTCTTATGTATTCCTTAACCATTTGACATGTGTAAAACCGTACCACCATTTTTTACTAGGTTCTTTTCTTTTAATGTGTCACTATCGAAGTTTGTGAGTGTTGTGCCCCCCGTAAGCCCTGTGGTTTTCAGTGTGTGACTTTGTGTAGTGAGGTGGTTCTTTAGGAATGCACGTATTGTGTTATATCAGAACTGACTTTACTCAGTTGCTTGCCTCTGATGTGATGAATTAGTTTGGATTTCAGAGAAGTTAAGACAAGCTTCCCCTGAAAAGTGTTGACACTTTCTTTTTTTATATTGGACATTTTGAAATAAGAGTGAAATATGTACATTAGGACATGTGTGTAGAATTGCCTTACTGTAACAGCTTAAATGTAGACCAAGGCAGTTGAGCTAGGCTGGTGACTCAAATACCACTAATGGCATGGTGATAAATGATGCGATTTGCTAAAATGGTGAATAACTTCTAAAGTTCTGAACAAAACAAAGCACACCCTTCCTCGATTTACACAATAGTTGCTTTCCTGGAAAATTCATTTATATTAATCCCGTGCAAAACAATTACCTGTATTTATAACTAAAGTGGAATTTGATTCTGACTAGTTATGTATAAACATATATTTTCATCTATAGGAATAGATGGGGGGAAGTGCTTTTATCTACTATTAAATGTGCAAGCCTCTGCCTACTAAATAACAGTGCCCCTCAATCACATGGCAACCCAAACTGCCCCCATCATGCTTTCTGGTGAACCACTGGGCTATTACAGTGGATTTAGGTAGGATAAGCCATAACCAGGGTCAATGCAAATTCTTCACTTAGGCTGAGAAAATAACTATACAGAAAAGAGAATGGTGAAGAATGATTTAGCACAAGAAAGGCTAGGAAAAGTTCAGAAATGTTTGTTGACAGTAAGTGAAATATGAGTGAATAGTTTCATGTGACCTAATATCATTAGGATGATTGGAAGGACTACGATAATTTGATAGTGCGGTTTGATAAAAATGCAACATGAGACATAATGTAATTTCAAATTTTCTAGTGGCCACATTTAAAAAAACATAAAAAGAAACAGATGAAATAAACTTAATGGGTATCTTTTATTTAGCCCAGCATCACCCAAATAATATTTTTTTTCAAGATTTAATCAATATAAAAAGTTTATTAATGAGATACTTTGTACATTTTAGATACTGTCTTTCTAATTCTGTGAGTATTTTGCACTTAGAGCCCATTTCACGTTTCAAATATTCAAGGGTTCTGTGTCACTCCCAGCCAAGTCTTATTTGGTTCTCACAGTGCTTACAAGTTAAAACTTGAATTCTGTATTTTCCAGGACACTGTTGAAGGCAAGTTGAGAAGCCCTAACTCAAACTGCCTTAAATGGTGAGAACATTTATTTTCTTAAGTGAGGACTTAGCATGTGCTCTAGGATTGGCTGGTTCAGCAAGTCAGGACTCAATCAAGGATGCAGCTTCTTTCAGCTCTTCCATCGTGACTTTCTTGACTGGGGCTCGCTCCTCTCACCATTGTAGGATAGCATCCAGGAGCAAGATGGTGGCCAATGTTTCTTTGTTTGTGTCCAAAAGGAGGGATGAAGACACTTCTCCCCCAAACATGAAATATCCATTCTTTCCTTGAGTCTTACACGGGCCCATATGCCATGTCCCAACTGGGTTACACAAATTGTCTGGGTCAGATTATTGGATATTTTTGTGATGGATGCAAGAATGCCTTTGGGCATTTCTTCTTCGTTTACTCATGATAAAAGACACCATTTCTTACTATCTTATACTTGGTTTCTTCATTCATTTACTATGCCTCACTGCCTCTGGCGGTGTGTGAGTTTGTGACTTCTTCATAAAACCCGGATTCTAATAATTTTTGGCTGAGCCACACATGCAACATGGTATTTAATTTTGATTTAAGGAAGATATAAAAAAGGTGGAGCAGGTTTAAAGGAGAGAGTTAAAGTGACAAAAGGAATGGAAGTCATATTAAATGAGGAATGTTGAAGGGAATGGTGGTATGAACCCATGGGAAGTGGAGGGCTGGTGGGCAAGTTTAGAGCATCTTACAGGAGGTGGTGTGTCTTCTTGTAGCAGTTCTCTGCTCTCATCGTTTTAGCTGCCTCTAATTTGTTCTGGACTTGGAAACCAGATAATTAAGCCTGTTAGAATAACATGCATTATAAAAACAAATAGGCTGTGAATGAGAAGCTGAGGTGCTTGCCTAAGAATAAAATATTTAAGCATCAATCCATGAACTTGGCTACCCCTTGTCCACCTCATTCATCTCATTCCTTTTTGATATGTTTGAAACCTTGAGGTTTGTTCTGGGTGGGTAATATGATTTAATAATTTTCTAGATATAGTAACACATTTATGAATGATCACTAGTAAATGATAATAGAGTAGACTCTCAGTTAACCAGTACCCATGGGAATTGGTAGATGTTGGATAAATGTAAGTAGACTCTCTGTTAACTGGTACCCATGCTGGATAAATATAGTATTGTTTCTTTGTTCTTCTTTGCTGGTTGCTTGAGAGTGCCAGTTGCTTGAGTTCTCGTTAATGGAGAGTCTACTGTAACATGAATTAATCTTTACCGATGCTCTGAGCTAACTTCAGAGCAGTCATAACAGCTGATATTGGCTATGCACTTACTACAGGCCATGCATTCTGTAGAGAACAAGTCACACAAATTACTTTACTTACCTCCCACCATGGACATCTGAGGGAATATTCTTATTCCCATTCTACAGATGAGTACATTGAGGCCTTGAGGGGCCAAGTGTCTTCTCAAGGTCATATGATAATAAATGGCAGAGTGTATTTCAAACCCAAGCTGTCTGACTCCAGAGCTAGCACTTTACCCCCTAATGCCTCCCAAGTCCCTGATGTTTAACTCCAGAAACCTGAGATTGTCTCCCTTCCACAAAACAAAGGTTGAGATCCTACAGAGCCTGATTGCTCTGTGGCTCTGGGCAAGTGTCACATGATGCTAATCACATACACCATGGACATCATGTCAATATATAATCTGAATATTCCATTGGGCAACACACAATCAATTGTCAAGCAAATGGTTCTAGCAATTGAGTGTTAAGTCATCTCTATAAGGTATAAATAAATAATAATGTGGAAAGAAAGAAGTTTGCTAGATGCAAGATGCCAGCTGTAATTTCAAAAAAATGTTGATTGCAAACTTAAGGGACTGTTTTACAAAGCCTTGCTCCAGTACAGCTTTTCCTTGTAAGGTAGCATGGAAAAAAGAGAGATTTTTATTTTTACTTGGTGTTTATTGTTTCTTCATCAGCAGCTGTGCCGACATGATGTTGATTATACAGAGAAGAATTATTTTGATTATTGACAGTTAGCATTCTTCTCATAATTTGGAGTTCTTCATCTCTGAATTGTTTCCTCACCTCCTCTCCTGTCTGCACATGAATAAAATCTAAAAGCATTTGCTAGGATCCTTACCCAAGGCAGCTGTTAGGAGGGACATAGCTGATAGTTCGCTCACAATTTGATGTTAAGCTCCCTGCCTTGCGTTCCTTTCCTCTGAGCATCAGTTCAGGGCAGTGGAGCTTGTGAGTTTCAGCACAAGTATCCGAAAGGCCTCTCTGCAAGAAAGGCACACTTCCCTTTGTGGATTGTCTTTCTCCTGCATCGTTGTCTGCTGGCTGGGTGTCCCATCTCTCCTCGCCACGGCCATCTAAAACTATGCCAGTGGATTAATGGTCAGTGTTGGCTAAAATGAAGAATCTGTGTTACTTGTCATATTTTTTTTTTCTAAGAAAAAAGACTGCTTGAAAACAAAAATGATCTGACAGTCCCCCTTTCACATGGTGCACATAATGGATTCGTTTGCTACCTTGTGTCACGTCCCCATGCCTACCTCTATTTTAGCCTCAGGTAACACACACCTCAAATGGCACAATCCCACCTCAAGCTTTCTCTCCTGGAGAGAATCAACATCCTGGGGATAACCTGCCATTAGGGGGTCAGAAGCGAGTGGAAGGTGACCCAGCTTCTCCTTCTTCAGGTGGGCAGCTCCGAGATGCATTTGATCAGCTTCTTAGAGATCCTGGCAGAACCCAACCCTGTGGTCTGCAGCAGTGGTCCTAATGTACTTTCTTATCTGGCTTTTCCTGTTCCTCTGGTTCAGCTCCCAAGCAAATGACAGGCACCCAAGTCCTTGTCTCAGGTTCTGCTTTTGGGGAAGCACAAAATAAAAAAGTAAAAAAAAAAAAATTGACTTTCCTCCACTGAATATTTCTCTTTTTTCCTTTCCTGAGCCTTATCCATTTCTGTTGCTTTTGGGTATTAAAATCTATTCCTAAAAAAATTTAGGAGTAATACAGTTGCATTGAAACAATATTTTCTTTCTCTCTACATATATATGTATTTTTATTTATGTGTGTATATATGAGGGCTGTTAGGGGAAAAAAAAACAGCCATAATCGCCTCTACTTTTCTTTCCATATCAGAATATAATATCTATTGCATTAAAAAATGGCTGGATGGCACTCCTTTGCACAAATGAACCTGGGCCACATGGTGCCCAGATAGTTAGTGAAATATTTTCTTGGATGTTTCTGTAGGTGTGTTTTTGGATGAGTTGACTATTTAAAGATTGAGTAAAGCAGATTGCTCTCCCTAATATGGGTGGGCCTCATCCAATCAGTTGAAGGCCTAATAGAACAAAAGATTGACTCTCCCTGGAATAAGTGGAGGAATTCCTCTTGCCTGACTGCCTTCAAGCTGGGACATTGATTTTTTTCCTGCCTTCAGACTCAAACTGAAACAATGGCCCTTCCTGAGCATTGAGCCTGCCAGCCTTCAACTTTTAACTATACCATTGGCTCTCCTGGGTCTTCAGTTTGCTGACTGTGACCATTGGCTCTCCTGGGTCTTCAGCTTGCTGACTGTGATCTTTAGACTTGTCAGCCTCTGTAATTGCATGAGTCAATTTCTTATAAATTCCCCTCCTTCCTGCTTATCATATATATTATATATATATATATATATATTTTTCTATCTATATCTAATGACAGAGGTATAGACATATGAATTAATAGAGGAAACATTAATATATTATACATTAACAGGGGAAAGGGCAAAACAGTGGTGTATTAGTCAGGTTTCTTGAGAGAAACAGAACCAATATGAACATATCTGTGTGAGGGGAGCTGGTGAGACATCTATGGTCCTGTCATGGAGACTCTTTGACTCTCTTAATTCACCAGAGACTTTACCATTCCCACCAGCACCTTTAAATAGATCCATGTCAGCCTTCTTGGATTGTCTTCTTTCTTGGTTTCCTGGCTCACAGTCTACCATTTAAGGACAGAGTACCCAAGGATATCATGGTGATGCAGGATAAAGTCCTTCTTGGAGAATAGCAGTTCTGGCTCCAAGCTGACCCATGGGAGCTGTTAAAATAGTGCTCTTTGGAAGTGCCTGTGCCTTCTCTAAGACGTTAGACAATTGAGAATCAGACAAATTTGCATAATGTCTTAGCACTATCCAGGCCCTCCAACATAGTGTTTCTGAAGGCTGTAGACAGACTACCCAAAGCCAAAGCTCTTCATATGCTATTTTACTTCAAAATCTCTTTGTGTTGGATATGTCTCATGCCCAGCATTCACAAGAGTGCTGAACTGGGAGCTTTCTGGCTCCAAGAAAGGCAGAGCTTAAAAGGGGTCCATGTGAGTTTAGGATTTCTCAGCTCCTCTCCTTCCTGGAAATAAAAGAATGATGATGTTGAATACTCTGAACTGAGGTCTTCAGGATGGAGGGGACTCCTCCTCTGTTGAGTGCTCACTGTATGTCCTGTTTTGATCCACAAAGTCTAGCATGAGCTGCTATGGCTGTCGGGGACAAGCTATTCACACTGGCCCTTACTCTTGAATTTCACAAGTATAAAGAAATGCTAACACTCCGAAATAAATGAGATGTCAGGCATCAGTCTATTCCATTCTCCTCCATTTCATTCTATGCTATTATATTTAATTACTAGACATTCTAGTCTATGCTGTCTCATTCCTTTTGAATGTATGACTTTTTATTCTATTCCATTCCATTCCATTCCATTCCATTCTATTCTAATGCAAAGGTTTTTGCTAAATGTGACAAGAAAAGCTCTATGTGCATTTCAAGGCATCATTATATTATAATTGACAGAAATTCCACATTTTTTATGCCCCTCTAGGAATACTTCGATATTGGCACGAGGAGTGAATTAAGGAGAATTCAAGGTTTTAAGCCCATGTATTTCTTTCCTAGTAATGTATGAGAGACCACATTTACAAACAGTGTAAATCCTGTAGTAAATTAAGATAAGTTGAAGTCTATATGTGAAAGTTGGAAGCCACCAAATAACAAAATGATTATAAGGGGAATAACAAAATCTGTTTTCAGATTTATTTCTCAACTGTCCTTCTTCAGTGTTGGCTGTGATGTGTACCTTGACATTTTTTTGTTTGTTTTTCCTCTGCGAGTCATTTATTCTGGGAATAAAATGTGTTCTTGAGAGCCAATTTAGTGTCATGGTTAAGGTCATGTGCTTTACAAAGAGCTGAGTTAGAATGTCAACTCTACCACATCCAGCTGTATTAACCTGGGCATGTTCCTTAAGCACTTGGATAATAGTAGTATCTCTTTCATGATGTTCTTGAAATAATTAAATGAGATAATGCATGTACAATGCTTAGTGTCTTACTTACCAATATTAAGGGATCAATAAATGTTAGTTGTTAGTGGGGAAATAGGGTCAATATAATGCTCTAAGGGATATTTTGAGGATTAACTAAGATGCTTGTAAAACATTGAGGTCACTACCTGACACACAATAAGCACTCCATAAAGTTCATACTGAAATCATTGTTTTTGTTATTATGTGTTATTTGTACAATGTAGCAAATGTAATTTAGTAAATTGAATAATGTAATTAACTTGTAAAGACTAATTGAGATAATGTGAGTGAAGTATTTAGCACTGTTCCTGGTACAGAGGGAGAACCAAATGTTAAACTTCTGAAGGACACAGCAGTGTTATTTACACCATTTTATCCTTGGCTTCCTGACCTAACGCTTGGCACATAGAAAGTACCAAATAATTCACTTATTTTGTAAATAAAGGAATGAATAGCTGTATTATTAATTAGGTTCTATTCTCCTCCAAATGTAAAAGGAGATCATGGAAAAAAGTTCTGGTCTTCTTTAGAATCTGATGACCCCTGAAAAATGGAGAATAAAATAAACCCGAGGAGACAGGATGTTCCCAAACTCTGAGATCATCGCCATAATCCCCTACATTAGAAAGGTCTTTATGGTTCACAAAGACCTTTTACATCCATTATGTCATTCAACATAAAACAAAAAACAAACAAACCAACAACAACAAAAAAAATGGGCAAGAAATGTTCTTAGGGTCAGTCTGGACAAGGACTCAGTCTCTTACAAATGATTTAAACCCACTCTGCCTTGCTGCAGATACTGCTTATAGAAAACTTTAGGCACAGTGAGGCTGCCCAGCTTGATTTAGGTTAAAGAAATCTTTTGTGACCTTATAAACAAACACAGCCCAGTGGGAACCCAAGTGAAATTTCAGAATTGGAAAATGAGTTGAGAGTATTTGGTCAGAAATGGGACATATGAACACAATCTCTACCAAAGGAGTGAAACAATAAAGAGATTGACTCAGAAGAGAACAAAAAGGGGGCCATGCCACTTACTGGTGAGCAGTGAGCTCCCGACTCATTCTAACAATTGACTGCCTAACAATAATATTTGGGAACATTGCAATCTTGAGAGCAGGCTTGTAATGATGTTCTTCTGCTCATATGGATGGTCGGCCTTATATAAACTCTGATTGCTCATGGAAAAAGCTTCTTATCCTTGAAGCACACTATCAGAATGGAGCTGAAGGAGGATGATTAAAAGACATTTTTATAAATATAAATGTCAGCTTTTAAATGCCTGTCCTCTGATAAAATGCTGTGTGTTCATGCATGTGTTGGGTGAATGTGTTTTGACCTTACGTCCTGAGTGAGTGGGTTAGGCCAGCTGATTTACTAAGTGACTTATTGAAAGACAGACAAAGGCTGTATTTGGTCAAGGTCCCAGCAAAAAACAGATGGTTCAAATGGAGTTTCAAATGGTTTATATGGAAGGATTTTATGGAAGATATGAGCAGGGTTGCTCCTAGATGATTCAAATGGAGGGACAAAGAGACCAAAGTATGGGCAGGGCTACTAAAATAGACAAGGGATGCGAGTGAGGTCCCTAGAGGTTAGTGGTACTAGGAAGCTCTTCCAACCCCTGGGGTGTACGTAGCATTGTGGAAACCCAGTGAGAACTGGCAGCGTGGAGGAAGAGCTATCTGGAGGGAGCTGTGATCATGGAGAGACACAAATACCATTGCAGATGTGGTGAAGTAGCAAAGAGACACTCTGGCCTCTCTCTCCTTCCACTCTCTGACCTCCTGCAAGGTCAGAAATATAATCCAACCCAGCTGGGTGCTAGGGGGCAAGGGAACGTGGGAGATGCAGTCTTCTAGGGCTCCCAGGTGACAGCAGGGCAGAAAAAGGACAGATTTGGGTGTGGACCATACCATCTTTGTTGCAACAACTCAGTCCTGTCACTGTAGGGTAAAAATAGTCATTGATACTAGGTAAGTGAATGGGTGTGGTGGTGTGCCAATAAAACTTTATTTACAAAACAGGCAGTGGGCTAAATACACAATCGTAGTTTCCTGACCCTTGGCCGAAGAAAATCGTTTATATGTGGAGTCCAGCATAAACACAGTCACTCATTTTCTTGGTAGCAGCAGATGTCTTTAAATCTTTTTGGTAGGGGTCTGCCTTCACTTGGTTTCTGCCCTGGGTATCACATAAATTAAAGCAATTGCCCCGATACAGGCTTAACACACACCAGGGAAAACTTGAGTTGAAGGTTTTAACACACTTGAAATGAGGCCATAAATAATCCAATTGAATACATAAATGATTCAAACCAATGCCAATGGTATGTGTGCACATGCACAGTGTGTGTGTTCTGTTATGTGTCATGAGCGAAAGGGCAGCATGTGGAGCATCCTATGTGATTGGTTTTGGGAGCCTTTTTGGTGTTGTCTAGTTGGTCCTGATTTGGAGAAGGAGGCAAAAATTGGGGAAGCTGGACATTACTGACCATGTCCCACCTGTTTAGGGTTGATTGGCTTCCCAGGTTGGCTACTCTGGGGCTTGTGCGTCTGAGTTCTGTTGTCATATGTGGTCTGGCCACTGGCTGTTGGTAGACTCACTCTCATATTATACAGGTTACTGCAGATTCGGTCCTGGCTCTGCTGCCTCTTGAATGACGTAGAGACAGGGAGAGCAGGCAGCCGCTCTGATCTGCTCTGTGCCAACTCACACAGGCCACCATGGCCATGAGCAGTACCTTTCCACTCAAATAGCCACACCAGTGACTTACAGTGGATCTATACCTACTCGCTGATTGCAACACGGACTTAATCAGTATTACCAGGAGAAGCTACAGTCTAATTCTCTGTATTCCCTATAAAAGTTAGCCTTAAGTCAACCTGTCTACATAAATCTCAAATTTTCCCCTTAGTGATCTCATCCTTGGCAGCACGGTCTCCCCCTAACTCCTTCCCAGATCTCCTCATGAGGTGGACCCAACCTCACCGTGTGTGGAATCTCCTCCAGTGATTCCCTACCTCATTAATGTGCAGTTTTGCTCATTATACTTTTATCACCATAAGAGGTGTCCGTGAACCAGGGTGACTCAGCATGGAGTGTACCTAGTGGAATCTTAATCAAGGCCAAAACAGATGTGATCAGGTTCCTTTTGTGTTCCAGGTTTCTCACTCCTGTGTGGTTAGAAGATTGCAAGCCTTTCACAGGCCTATGTTTTCTTTTTTTGCTTTAGCTCTTTCTTCTCACAAGGCCTGTCTTTCTCTCTTCAACACTTGGCCGCATTGTGTAGTTTGTCATGCAGCTGCTAAACTTCTGGATGCCTTTCTCTCCTTCTAAAATAAAATATATAACCTCCGAATGTCATTTCTGAGCCATGCTTCTCCCTCAACAGACACTACCCTCTCTGCTCTGAAGCAGGGGGGCTCTGCAGGCCATTCATTTGTGTGTGTGTGTGAGCAGTTGCTCACCTGAGTCAAGTGATAAAATTATTTTCCATAGTCTTGGAGATCCCTAGAGCAGGAAGGGATCTTAGAGGTCAGGGAGGCTAATACTCCCCCAATGTGATGCAAGATAATGTTAGTTAAATACTTAAATAATTTTGGAGGGTGTATATTTATTTTAATTCTATTAGAAAAATATATAACTGGTATATGAAACTGTATGAGTTCATAAATATTACTGTCTAGGACAGGCATGTCCAACCTGTGGCCCAGAATGGCTTTGAATGTGGCCCAACACAAATGCTTAAAATATTATGAGATATTTTTGTGACCTTTTAAAAAAAAATCTCATCAGCTATCATCAGTGTTAGTGTATTTTATGTGTGGCTCAAGATAATTCTTCCAGTGTGGCCCTGGGAAGTCAAAAGGTTGGACACCGCTGGTCTAGGATGAGGCTGAAACCAATGGTACCATAGAAACTTATTGTACTCAGTATATATGAGTGAACAAATAATAATAGTTAGATATGACAAAGATCATGAAAATAGAATATTCAGAAGCACTGATCTGCTCCAGCCCCCTCAGTGCTACATGGGGGAAGCAGATTCTTTGAAAAGGGAAGAGGTTCGTCCAAGGCCACTCAGCTCGGTAGAAGTAGGACTAGGGTTAGATCATGGCTGCCCAAATTCCCAGTGTTCTTTCATTCAGTTTCTGAGACTCCTTCTTGGCAGCTGTGAGTTCAACTTAAGAGCAGATACCATGATGAACAGAGGTGCCTTGGGATGAATTTGCAACAACACAAGAAGCTGGCCAAAAGCCTGTTCTAGCCACATGGTGAATTACCTGAATGTGTCCAAGAGCCTCATTTTCAAAGACAAAACCTGGTCATTGATTGCATCTAGAACAACAGAAACTTCACTGGGTAACAAGGTAAATAAATGCATTGCAGCATTCACTCAAGTGGAGGCCCTCATGCTGCCGGCTGCTGTGTGTAATGGGAGATTTGGAATGCAGTTAATGGGTTAGTGTAGTTTTTATTGTAAAAGCAAACTAAATTAAACTGATAGTTTTAATTAAATTTGAATTGGCTGTGATTTTACTCAGTTTTAAAGGCCACTTGAGACACTAGCATTGCACTTAAAATCTAGTGTTGTAATTAGTGACATCTACATTTATTATAATGGTTACTGCACTTTATTGAATTTATTCAAGAGTAAACAAAAGCTCAGCATCTGAAGAGCTTGGATTTCAGGAGAGATTGGCTTTGGGAGCCTGTTTTGTTTCTGTTGGAATGTCAGGTCCTGGTACCGACTTCGAAAAGGGCGGTTCTTGGTTTAGCCTTCCAGCCACAAGTGTAGTATCTTGGGCCTCCTCAAGCCAGAAGTGTCCGAGAACATTGTAATTATGCTTTTGCTGTGCTCTTTATCTGGAAAACCCATAATGACTGCATGTGTGAGCATCCCTCAATCCCTCAGTACCTCTAGAGGTCAAGGTCCCCGAATCAAGGTTTGGAGACACTGTTTTGCAACCATTAATTTGATCTGGAAATCAGAAGAGCTGTATGGCAGCTCCTGAAAATGTTGGTGAGGGAGGCTTCTGGGTTCCTGAGGACAGTGGCTTGGTGGTTCTGTGTTATCCGTTGTCCCAGACAAAACTGAACTCTAAAATGGTGTTTCTTTTTTTTTTTATTGTTAAATTTATTGGGGTGACATCGATTAGTAAAAATTACATAGGTTCTAGGTGTACAATGTGTTGTATTATGTGTTCATTAACCAGAGTCAGTTCTCTTTCCATCACCATATAGTTGTGTCCCTGTCCCTTCTCCCCCATATCCTTCCCCCCTTACCCTCAGGTAACTGCTTAATTATTGGTGTGTCCATAAGTTTTGTGACATGGTGGTTCTTATAACGTTGGTGGGCAAGGAATCACCTGAGAGGCTTGTTACAATGCCATCTCCAGGGCCTCACTGGTAGAAATTCTGATTTAGTAAGTGCATGGCAAAATCCTCACTTTGAGAAAATCTGCTCTAAGGTATTAATTCAGTCTAATGAAATCCTCAGAAGGACCAGCTGATAAACAGAAATAGGAGTATCTTCTCAGAGGGTCACTGTATTGTATACTCTGTTGGGAGGTCTGTGAGGCAATGGTCTCTTAAAAATTGTTTAATATGAGTGAGCTTAAAGCAAGGATTATATTTTAAATTATAGTGCTTATAAAAGAATACAGAAATGTATAACATAAAAGATAAATTACCCTTAGTCCATTCACTCTCCCTTCCCAGAGGCAAAGAGTTCACTCCCTGTTATGTTCCTTCCAGATATTTGCTTCTTTACCTTTATAAGCATAGATGGGAGTAGATGCCTCCTTACTACATTTCTCTGTTACTTTGTTCTGTGTTTGGAGGAATTTACTCTCCTTTGTTTTTAATTTTTTTCTTTTGGTTGTTCTTGGGTAACTCCTTTTATACAACATCCTGTTCTTGTTTTATGGATATAAACACATTTCCAATATTTTTGAAGATAACATTTAGACTTTTTTCCCCTCTGTTTTCTCTTATTGCATTTCTTGTTGTTGACCTTTTCCTGGCAAATGTCAGGCATGGTGGTTCTCACTCATTCATATGTAAGAAGAGGCAATGGGAAGGCTGAGTGGGAACTCTGGGTGTTGAAGTGATGGTTGGCTGTCAGGTTTCTCTTTTGGTACAATAGGCAAAAATCTGGACATTCTGCTTTGGAACTCCTAATGCCAACATGTGGAGTGCTGTCCGCATCCACACTCACCCTAGTTGCATTGATTTTTCTCTGTTAATTCAAATTTTTTTAGAGGAAGAGTCCTTGTGGCTGCTCCTGCTGTTGTTTTTCCTTATGGTTGTTTTCATTGCAGGTAAAATTTGCCTTTAGCATGTTCTGAACGTGCAGAGAGGGGAGTTGACTACTCCCTGTGTAGAACTTCAATGAATCCCACTTTCTTTCTTTCTAGTTTCATTGATGTCCTGATGTTTCTGAGTTCCAAACCTTTCTCCTTTTAAGACAGAGTGGTTAAAATGCATCATTTTTCAAGACAGTGATACATATGCTTACTAAACAATCCAAAATCCAAACAATTTGACTGTTGATAAACAATAAATACTAGAAAACAAACCTGAGCATTTTAGTAGGGAGCAAGACCTGGGGTACTTCCACATTAATCAGATGAATTATAGATTTGAGTTTGTAAAGAACAGTGAACTTTGATAAAAAATGAAGCAAATCTGAATCATTTGCATCTGATTCCTTCAACTAAACTCATTGACTTGGAATCTATGGAACCTGAGACTACTTAATAATGATCAATCAAACAATCAAACAAATAGTAAAGAAAACCCTTTAACTCGATGCACATGTTTGGGACAGAAAGAAAATTGGTGTGATTTCTTTATAAGCAATAGAGATCCAATGACTCTTATTCGTATTGTCAGCATTGACCTGTGGAACATTAAACGCCAATTTCGAAATTTCACATTTTGTTCACAAAAGCTATGATAGTCAACAAAATATTTTAGACCTTGATAGGGCTTTAACAGATCAATTGAAAGAAACTCCTATTTGTGTAGATAAAAAAAATGTAGGAAGTCATATTGGGAGAAAGATAAAAGTTTGACCTTAGAATTTAGGTAGGCCTGGTTCTTATCTGCCTGGGCCTGGAAATGATACTGTTGCTTCTACTCACATTCTACTGGTCAGAACTAATTACATGGCCCTCTCCTAACTGCTGAAGAGTTGGAGAAATAAGGGGCCACACACAGACTATTTGGTGAGCTCTTTTTGACATATCAAATCATCATCATCACTATCAAATCCAAGAGATGAAATACTGCTTGTTTAATTTTATATAATAGAACCAGTTATTGGTAGAATTAGGACTAGAAACCAGATAAGAAGTTCTGAAGCACAGTTGAGGACTCCATTTACAGAAGTCTTTTATTTTATACATGGTTACACTTAGGTTCGTAGAGGTTGAGCAAACTTTTTCTGATGTGGAATGAATTAGGAGCAGAATGGAATTTTGTTCTTTCTATTTAATCACCCTGCCTTTCTTTTCCTAGAGATTTCTATAGTACCTTTTCACAATTATTTCTATGACATTTTTCCCTCCAAATTAGTGAATTGTTTATTATCACCTAGAAAGAATAAGTCTTTCAGTGGAATGTATGAGCATGTAAATTTTATGATAATGAGAAACATTTCCTCCTAAAACTAGGATAGAACATCTGGAAGCATAAAACGTACATTAAAATGACTGAAGACACCCCCTCCCCTCCATCAAAGTAATTAAAGTTTGGTTGCAAAGATTTGTGGTAAGATCAGGAAATGCTTCTTTAGGGTCTGTAATGATGAAGTCTTGTCACAGTGACAAAACAGTCTTCTAACATGTGGATGCCATCAATGCTTCATTGTTGAAGAACATTCTTCTAGAACTATGAGGTGTCGATCAAATGGTGTGACGTAAGTGTCCACTATCTCTAAACTAGGTTGGACTTCCATTTTGGTGGGCTAAAAATGAGAACAGATTCTTTAACACACTTCCCAGTGAGAGATGGAATCCCATTGAAAGGATGGGATCAGTGACTGCTTAAATCAAAGAGTTTGGTGGAAGCAACACAGGGTCCAGACCCAGACTAAGGAAGTTTCCATTTCCTGTTTCTTAAAATTCTTATTCTGGGATCCTTAACCTGCATGTGGATAGGCTTGGAACTATATGGAGAGGACTCCAGCTGTGCCTTGCTATCTAGTCATTTCCCTGAAGGCACCATACATGGGAAAGAATAAGCCATCTTGGAAATAGATCCCTCCAGCACCAATTACCCTACCGAAGGCCACATTGATCAGAGACAAACTTTCTGTCTGAGCTTATCCTGAATTTCTGGCCAAAATAAAATGGTTGATTTAATCCCTTAAAATTTGGGGTGTTTGTTACACAGTCCATCTGTTGCCTATGATTCCTATCTAGTTATGAATGTATGCTCTGGATCTAGACTGCTTGGATTTGAATCCTACTGAAAACACTTAGTAGCCATGTAAATTATGCAAATTATGAGGTGAATGGATGTGTCAGCCGAAAGCCACTGTTCATTTTCACACTCAGGCATTTGGCAGACAGCACCCTCTTTCCATCTCTTTGTCAAGCTCACATCCTTTTATACCAGGGCAGTCACCAAGATTCATTGAAGTTTCTGATAACATCCCACTGGATAAGTTTTGCTTGGAGCTTCTCGAGGTGGTATTCTCACTCATTCATGCATGATTTTTTTCTATGAATATGTGCTGTGCAGCTATTTAGTGTTTAATTTATACAAAAACCAGTAATGTTTTGTGTTAATGGCACCACGAGAGGTTTGCCCAGGGTTCTGTGAGATCTGGGGAAAGGTGTTCTCCACCCAGTCTAGGAGGACAGGAGTCAAGGACACTGTTGTTACTGTCTCTCCAGTACCCCTTTTCTCCCTGCAGGTAATGGACCTCTTTCTGGTTAAGGATAAGCCCTGAACGTTCTGAGCAGGACCTACCCAGCAAACCCTGCCATGTGATCCAGACAAATAAATATCTCCCAGGAATTTTATGAAACCACCCTTGGCAGAGACTCATTTTGTCCAGGTTGCTAATCTTATGGGGTATAAATTTGGGGTGGCCACTGATCATTTTCCTACCACATGGAGAGAATCTTCCTAGGATTAGAATACATATTGAAACAGGTGAAGAGACACCCCCTAATCAATCTAATGTACTTAAAATTTGGCCATAAAGATTTATATCAAAATCAGAAAATACGCTTTTAAATTTTAGAGAGCTACTATCTTGGTACAGTGATGACAGTCCTTTGAACTGCTTGGGTATCCGCCTTCTAATGAAACCAAAGAACTGAGGAAAACAGACCCAAGAGAAGGTGGGAAAGACAAGGCTCTAATAATACATTCAAGCTCCTGGATCCAACCATGCCTGAAGCTAGGCATTAGTCCTGTACTTCTTGTTACATGACTCAAAATTACTCCCCCTACTTTTTCCCCCTAAGGTAGTTCAAGGTAGAGTTCTACTATCTGCAAGTACAAAGGCTTTTTGGAGTAGATAATGTCTGAGTTGAGTCTTAATGAATGAATGGGAATGCCAGGTGAAGTGAGGATGGTGACTGAGGTGGATAAGATTTTTTCAGGCAGAGGGAACATGTAAGCAAAGGCTCAGGGAGACAATTCTAAGGAAAATATCTATACGGAAGAACAACAGTGGGCATGGTCATCGGCCCATGCTCTTCATTTGGAAAAATACTGCAGTAGAGTGACTAAAATTAATTTGGGAAGAGTACCCCCAAGAGCGTGGCCTTCTGAGTAAAATCCACAAAGCATAATGAGTTGGGAAAATACTAGCTCACAAGACTCACTGAACAAGCTTCTGGGATGAACTTACAATTCTGGTGGACATAGCAGAAGTGACGGAAATAATACCTTTACTTCAATGAGAAGTTCAAGTCACCCTATTGGAGCACACTCACAAAAGTTGGGAGAAGTCAATCACATTTACTGCATTCCTATTTATGTAGAATGGCTGCAGGATAAGGTGTTTTTTATGTAATTGCTGATGAGAAATGGAACTATTTTCACCTGAGCTCTGCCATTTTACAGAAAACACATACTAAATTTAATATAGCTGATCATCAAAATGGATTCTCTACGTGGCTTATGTAGTTATAGTAAAGCCAGAAACATTTTGAGCACTTCATTCTCCTTATTTGAAACTAGACCTGTCTCCCTTTTTCCCCTGCTGTCTGGATTTACCCATCCTTTCATGCCCATTTCAAACTATATTTCCTTCAAATAGTTGCTTCTGAATACTATAACAGAACTATCCTCTTCTGAATATATGCCTCAGTTTACCACCTGGCCTAGATACTACTTATTGTCTCTTTTTGAAAGTAACTTGAGTTACAGCTTAACTTTGGGCTAAAGGTCTACTTGGATGTAGTGCCTGGGGCTAAGAGGCTTTAATACTCATTCTTAATCTTTTGGATACAGTGTAGATTCTCTATATATTAATAACTTTCCAGGAGTCCCACCAATGTACCCCTGCCCTTGATGAAAACTATATCTAGGAACTGTAGTTTCATGAACTACTAATAAGTGTTATGAAAAATGGCTCTGTGATGAAATATGTTTAGGTGTTTCATGTATTAGATGAAATACTCTAAATTCAGTAGGTCTTGAGGGCTCAGGATTCATCAGAGCCTTTAATATGCTCCTATTATTCAAAAGGAGGATATACAGAGGGTGCCAAAAATGTATACACATTTTAAGAAAGGAAAAAAAATTGTATTAAAATTGTAATCATATATACCGATAACAAAAGACGAATACAAGTCGTGTTTGACTTTTGCAATTACAAAAGGTGCTCAAAGTGGTTACCATCAGTATTTATGTAATGCATAGATAACATTGCTTAAAATGCACATACATTTTTTTGGCATCCCTGGTAGCATATAGCTTTATATGTTATCTTGATTGACCTGGTTGTCCATAGACCTTATTCAGGAATACTGGACTCCTTGGCTTTCTAGAGGCAGATGTTTCACTTTTCTGATGTTGTTCAAAAGTGACTTTTAGAAACATCATCTCTTCTCAGATAACCGGTTCCACTTGGGAGGCAGAATATCTCAAGCTTTTCATTGTATAGTAAGAACCAGTCTTGACCCAAATGACCATGCAGCATGTCCTGCTGTCTGCCAGTACTTATTGCTCCCTGAGGATGAGTCAGCAATTAACATTGAGGGAGTTAATTTCACTAAATGCTTAATTTTAGAGCCTCCGTCATCTACCAGAAGGATTCTATTCCCTCACCTCAAACCGTAGCTCAAAAGAAGGCCAAATGCTTTTTCCTGTTGAACCCTTTCAATCATATTTTAATGGAAGAACAGTTTTAAGCATAGTAATTCACTACACATATCTCCGCTTCTCTTTATGGTATGCAAGGGTTGTACTTAGTCTAAGCTGATTTTATGAACAGTGGTTTCTGTCCCTGTATTTGGAAATGCCTGGAATGACTGTTCACTTCTTCCTTTTATCCTTAGAATGGGCAGCTTGGGAAGTCATGATGTAGAGAGAATGTGACTGTGGAGCAAACCCAACCTGAATTTGAGGACAAATCCAAGATGTCTTTTCATCTAAGAATATTTCAATATATATATTTGGAAATGACAAAGGCATCTTTCAGAAGTATAACTACTGTGCAATGATCACATCAAAAAATTTGAATACCTACTCTGTTTCTTATTTACTTCATGGGTTTGGGGAAGGATTTCACCTTTATGTACCTCAGTTTCTCCATCTACAAAATGGAACATTAATACACAGCTACCTCATCAGAAAGTTGTGACATTTCTTTCTCTTTCTTGCCTTTGCAAGCTGAAGTGCGTAATGATCCAAAGTCAAGTTATTACCCTGAATCCAGCAATTGCTCTCATTGTTTGAAACTGTGCTTCTTTCTGTAGGTGAAGCTTCTTTTCCCACACCAGCCTACACTCACCCTTCACTTCAATTCACCACATAGACCTTTCCAGGCTGTCTCATTGCTACCTTTCTACACACCTGATGTCGGAGATACCACGTGACTATTTCAGAATCTCTCTGTCAATCATGGCCTGAGAGAAAGTCTTGGATTATTTTGTCCAAATGAGTTAAGATTGGCCCAAATGGGGTCTTATACACCTAATATTCTTTTCTGAGATACACCTTGGAACAATCTCAACTATAAAATAAATTAATCAAAATGTATTACCTTAATCTTTATTCAAAGCATCACAACCTAATCCTGGTCTTCTCCCTACCCCCATGCTTTTTTTTTTTTTTTTTTTTTGTATTGAGGAATTTATTTTAACTTTTCATTATGGAAAACTTCAAATACATGAAATAGCAATAATAAGAGAGATTCCTATAATGAAGTCCAGCTTTAACTATTATCAATTTATGGGCAATATTGTTTTATGTATATCTTCCACTTCCTTCTCACCATTGGATTATTTTAGGATAAATCCAAGATGAGTTGTCATTTCATCTATGAATATTTCAATATGTATATTCGGAAATGACAAAGGTATCTTGCAGAAGTGCAACTACCATGCAATTATCTCATCAAAATTTTTAAAATAATTAAAAAATGTTATGTCAATCATTTTGAATGAGGGAAAATGTATAATAGTTGAGGTTCACTACTGAGCCCTACAGATTGAGAAAATAATGACTTGCAAAGCCCTAGCACTTTGTGACTTTTGCTTTCACAGGTTAGAAGAATCTGGCATATTCTAGCATTATGAATGGGAAAGAAGTTAAGTCTATGGAGTGACCACACAGTATTCTGGGGCTCCCACCCTGCAAAGATTACAAGAATCCAGAAATTTCTAAAGACTTGTAGACACCAATGTTAGCAATCACTGTATCATTGATAGAAGGTGATGTCTTATATTTTAGAATCAATAGTGTTTGCTGCAGTATGGATTTTGGATCCAATTGGGAGACTTGCTAAGTTTATGACAACAAAGAAAAATCTCCCAAATAAGTCCTAGTTGTGCTACTGAGGACCAATAAGTATCCCCGATTGGCAACATTTCCTATCAAAATGTGACAGAAGTTCTTTCTTTAGAAAGGTGCCAAGTTAATTAGCACCTTATAGGACCTCGTTACAGCTCAGAACAACTTTCCATCTGCTGATAATTTAATCGTTACGCATGTGACACAGGGAAATCGGGCTTCACATTTCATTACATAATGTAAATCGACAGTCAGTGAATGCTGCTCAATAGCTTGATGCCATTAATAAGGTTGTTTCTTAAATTCATAACAAATATCGAGTTATTTTCTCAGTAGGTTAAAAATATAGACCCAACATGTGTGACAGTTTCAAGATGTGAAACGGCCAGGGCACATCTGCCATGCTTCTGTAAGTTATAGGCTGCTGATGGAAAAGATCATATGGGCCCTGATCTTTGAGATCAAGAAGGTTCTAGAAGGACATCCTACAGGGTGAGACAAAGGGTTGTCTTTGCCACCGTTTAGCCAGGTTACCTTTAGCTATTGATTCTTTCTGCTCTAGAGGGCTTCTGGCTGGCCAGTGTGGCCGTGCAGCTGAGGCAGCGCCATGTTGGGATGAGCAAAGGAGACAGTTGAGAACAGATACCAGCAAATGGGCCTCCTCTTTCACTTCTATGGCCTTTCAGAATGGAGTTGAGGGATCCTCTCTGGTGAGAACATTCTGAGAGCCTCTTAGGTCCGGTGCCCCAGCGGAGCATCCCAGGGAATGATCATGCAATTTGGGGACATCATGAACCTCATCCCCACCCTGTTCCCCAGTTTGGTGGAGCAGCTGGAGTGAGCACACAGGGTTAGCCTGCATAGTAGGCTCTGTGCTGCCTCAGGAGGGGACTTGCCCATACGATGCTGGCCTAGTCCTCAATGTTGCCTGGGGTCCCTGGCCTCTCTCCACCTATGCCTTAGCTACGGTTTTCCTCTCAAACCTATTATAGGCAAAGAAGGGAAGCCTCTCCATCTCTGTCATATAGGGTAGGATTGTGTTCAGAGTTAAGACACAAAACCAGACAATTAACAAAGTCAGCAACCAAAACAAAGAGGAGGTAGCAGTGAGGATGATAACTGCAAAAGTTTGGGTTTGATGGAGCAGAAAGGCTAAAGGTATTGTCAGGCTGCACGGAGAGCGGGCTGGGGGACAGCAGGATTCTTGGAGATTTGAGGAAACGAATCTGGTATGCAGAAGGATTGGACTTGAGTGAGTGTCTGAGCTCATTCTTCTTCCATCTTTGGACAGTGGGGATTGGGGCAGCTCCTGCCTCGTGGATGGGGGTTCCCACCTGAAGTTCCTGGGACAGAAAGCCCCAGAGGACCATGTCTGGGTAATTTTCCTCTGGGAAGCAGCAGGTAAACCTACCATGTGGGTGAGCATGGGGCTGACTTGGGCAGTGCAAAGCAAGGGGCAGTAGTGGGTGTACGACTGTCAGGCCAGTAGCCTGCAGGGGTCCTGGGTACAGGTCAACAATGAAGCCAATGTGTTCCCAGCCTGGTTTGTAAAGTGCAACAAATAAACCAATCCAGAAGTAGTGCAAGGTGTGGTAGCTAAGTGATCAAACTACATAAAAGACTCCAAATCTAGCTTGTTTTGTGTTCTTGAAAGAAGAAATTGCATAACTTGAAATCTGTGTTTTTCTTTTCCTTTTTAGTAAATAAATATATGGTAATTGTAGAAAATCAGATAATTTAGAGAATAAAAATGAAGACAATATAGATAAGCAATCTATAAATAGTGATAAAACACTATTGTAAACTTGATATAGATTCTTTCTCTTCTTTCTTCCTCTCGTTCTTCATCTCCTCTCATCTATGTGTGAATATATAAGTCAATATATATACAACAAATACATATATATAACAAACACATATACATAATACTTTGTATCATAATTCTCCTCCTTAGTATTGAAGATACCTTTTCATGTATCTACAAAATTATTTTTGATGGCAGAATAGTATTCCACTGGATGAATGTATTCTGTGTCATTGCCTAATGATTGACATGCTGCTCTTTCTAGTATTTTCTTTTGGGGGATTATAACCCCTGAGCTGCACCTCTAATAGTGAATTCCTAAGGTTTTCTGGGGATGAAGTGTGGAATGCTTCTAAAGTCATGGTTTCTCTGAGAGGCAAGAGAATTTGGTGGTGGTTGTGGAAAACTTTGACCTCATTTTATTTGGTGCCATTAATAACCATCTCATCCCTTGAGTGGTCCAGCCTCTATTTGACAGTGACTGAGAATTCACTGTGAGAAAGCCACTGCTGAGCTTATTAAATACTGAGTGTAAAATAATTTGCCTTGAAATGATCCAGAATCTGCTTTAGAGCATGGGATCTGGATCATATAGATTGGATCTAGAGACCTGGCTCCATGACCTTGAGCAAAAGGCTTAACCTCTTTGACTCTCAGTTTCTTCAAATGGAAATTGGGTACAATAAATTAGAAGGTAGCTCAGAGATTTGTTAGGAACCCTAAATGAGGTAAGACATGTGGAGTGCATAGTGAGAACTCAGTAAGAGACAGTTGTGATTGTTAGTCTGCATGTTACTGTGACACAGAATGTATTTGGTCCCTGCTACTTGACAGTCCTGTGGCAATGGAAAGATGCTGCATGTGTCACACCCCCTTTCTCAGTCCTCTCTTCTCGACCTTGATTACCCTGTTCTTTGTAGAATAGCAACTCATATACCTTCACCCCATCCAGCTCTCTTTCCTGAATACGTTTCCATTTCTACCCATTTGGCATGGCTTACGTCTTCTCCTCATGCCCCTCTGCCCTTCTCTACACAAAAACCTACCTTTGTAACTTGATACTGAATGGATTCTCCATTGAGCACACAGGGGTCTTCCCTTCCCAGAGCCTCAATTTTATTCCAGTCTCAGGAGACAGGGGTGGGGGGACACCACTGTGCAGATGAATTCTGTATAAAAAGGAGAGAAGTGAAACATGAGCTGTTTTGATACTTAATGTTGCTTGCTTCCTGTGTCCTTCCTAATGGTAGATTTTGATGGAATTATCAGTAGAAAAACATTCTGAATGTGGAAACAACACACTATGTGCTTCTTGAGGTCAGGGACCTTATATTGTTCTTTTTTGTTTCCCTAGTTTATGACCTGTGCTATTAATACTCATTGTGTATTGAACACTTACTGGGTGCTTTTCATATGCCAGTTCCTCCCCTTCATCCAAATTAGTCTTCTCTTTTTATTTTTTTTTTTCCCAGATAGGTGCCAGGAACCTGGTTTGGAGGTTATTAAAGCCTCAGGACCTCATATTTGAAATATTTAATTTATATTCTTACAATAAACACCATTTGGTGCTTTAAATAGATTAGTTTTACCCCATCATTAAGCACAGCTACTGTATCAAGTGCCTTAAATGCACTGTAATTCCTCTAACAACCCTATGAAGGAAATTATTCTACTATCCTCACTGTAACAATTGGGATATCTGGGATTCAGAGAGATTAAATAAAATATCCAAAGTCACATAGCTGTTAAATTGTGGGATTGTTAGCAGATTAATAAATAATACATCCTTGTTCTCATAAATTCAGAACTAATTGATACACACAGGAATCAGATAGATGTATATGAAAGTATCACCTCTAGTACTGGAAAGCTTATGGGAAAATGTGGTTCTCCATTTATGGCCAGCAGGGCTTGTGGACACCTTCTTCTTATGAGTTAAGATTTTGGGGAAACCCACTTAAGGGAAATTTAGGAATTGAATAGCAGTTTGTGGCCTCACATTGATCTGGGGAGAGGGGAGAAAGAGAGAGAGAGAGAGAGAGGGAGAGAGAGAGAGAGAGAGAGATGAATTCTTAGAACAGTGTCTGAAGGGTTTTACTTTAAATAAGAGGAGGAGCTGATTGGATTTACACTTTGAAATTCTGATGGCCTTTACAGGTCCTGATGATTCACCTAACCTCTGGCCTCTGCACACAGCTTGTCCCACCTCACCCTGCTCCCTAAGCCTCTTGGATCTTCCCTCCACCTCTTAAGTGGCCCGCACCCTTTTCTGCCATAGGAACTTTACATATGCCAGTCCCTTCCCCTCATCCAAATTAGTCTTCCCTTGTATCTTGTTGTTTTTTCTTCCCCCCAAGATAGGTGCCAGGATCCTGATTTGGAAGTTATTAAAACCACAGGACCTCATATTTGAAATATTTAATTTACATTCTTACAATAAATACCATTTGGTGCTTTCAATAGATTAATTTTATCCCATCATCAAGCACAGAACACTGAGTTTCTACAGATCTGAGTCACCCCTCTGTGTACAGAGTAAGAGAGGCTGAAAGCTCTTCCAGTGGAGACCCTTTGCCATGGAGACAAATTTCTGGGGCAAAGAAAGGCCATCCCTAACACTTCCTCTAGACTTCAGCCCAGTCCTGTTTGATTTCAGGGTGCCTGTACCTTCCAGTCGGCTTCCCTGCCTCTCAGTGTTTGTTTACTGGACAACTTTGGTTCCCTATTATAAAATCTTAGGAGAAAAAAATTCTTCTTTGTAGACTCTTTCATGCATCAGTATTTTTAAGAAAAATAAAATGCACAGTGTAATTTTGGTTGGCAGAATTCCTACGCTCGACACAATGGAGAACTCTGCTTGTGCCAGCAACCCCAACTGTTGGGACAATGCATGTGACTGAAGCCGGTTGCTGAAAAACCAGTAAGTGACCAAGAAGGCTGACAGATTTTCCAGGTCTTCCACCTTGACCAGACGTCTTGTCCAGCCTGATGTCTCTCTCCCATTAGAATAGATCAGAGAGAATGGTGTCTCGCCTCTAATTAAATTCTCATCTTTGCCCAATGGTTTGAAAGGGCAACTGTCTTAAACCTTTGAACTTTATTTGTAATACAAAACTTCAATTAGATAAAGGACAATAATTAGCAGATCTTTTATCTTTGGGCATAATTAAATCTTTAAGAAGGGACATTTTAATCAATGAATTGTAATGACAAGTTCATAAATTAATTAATCCCACCAATGGAGGCTTGGCAGTAATCAATGGATCTTTAAAGAGGTTCAGGGCGAGGCGACATGGCTGTGGGAACACAGATGCTCGCTCAGTTCAGTTTGGTACAAAGATCCCAATTTATTAAGGATTAGCTGGTTCAAAAGATTATTTTGAACTATTTCTTTAAGGGAAAAAATCATTGAAAATACTAACTTTTAACATGAGGGAAAGTCTTCTTGCAAGTTTTTATTTTTGAAACTTGCTTCTCAGAGCTCTCAGTTCAGACCACAGCCGCTGACGTACATTTGTGCCCTTGTCCTAGGACTATGTGCCAATGTACTGATTTGACAGCGAGGTTGAATAGAGAGAAAGCAAAACGCAGGCTGACTACCATTAGATAGTTAAAGGTTTTTCTTCTAAAACAGGAGTCAGCCAACCCTGGTCCACTGCCTGTTTTTGTAAATAAAGTTTTATTGGAATGCAGCCATGCCCAGTTGTTTTTATATTGTCTACAACTGTTTCCTACTACACAGGCAGAGGTGAATAGTTACTACAGAGACTATGTGGCCTCAAAGCTGAAAATATGTACTATCTGACCCTTTTCACAGAAAAAGTTTGCCAGTCCTTGTTTTAAACCTTTTACCAAACCTTGAAAGTTGTGGTTAAAATTTAAACTAAAGACAGCACAATGTTGTTGCTGCTTATGGGAGGTGGGGGTGGGAGGACAGCACATACAAAGGCCCTGAGGCAGGAGCGTGGTGTGCTCCACAAACAGGAGAAGGGCCAGAGGTACCGTTCTGAGTGGTGTAGCAAGGGTGGGGATGAGGCATAAATTGAGGCTGGGGCTGTCCTCAGGGGCCAGATAAGAATGTTGGAATTTATTCAAAGTGTGAGTGGAGGCCACAAGGAGATTCTATGCAGGGTGTATTCATTTCCTAGGCCTGCCACAAAAATTTATCATGAACTTTATGGCTTAAGACAATAGAAATTTATTTTCTCCCAGTTCTGGAGGCCAGAAGTCCCAAATCAAGGTGTCACAGGGCCGTACTACCTCTAAAAGCTCTAGGGGAGGCTCCTTCCTGCCTCTTCCAGCTTCTGGTGGCTCCAGGTGTCCCTTGGCTGGTGGCAGCATCGCTCCAATCTCTGCCTCTGTCTTCACGTGTCACATGTCACATCTCCCTCCCCTTTCTCCTAAAAGGGCACTGGTCATTGGATTGGGGGCCCATCCTAAATCCAGGTGATCTCACCTCAGGATCCCTAATTACATCTGCAAAGACCATTATTTCCAAATAAGCCCCCATTCCTAAATACTGGGGGTTAGGATGTGGACATGTTTTTGGTTGTTCTTGTTGAATTTTGACACAGTTCGGCTCACCACCATTCAGGGAGTAACGCGATCTGATTTTGGATTTGAGACTCCTGCCTGCTTTCTTGGTGCAGACGACTGGATTGAAGAGGCATAGTGTGAAATCAGGGGGGCCAGCTAAGATGCTGCTGTGGGCTTCCCTGTGGGAGGTGACAAACTCCCAAAAGTTTGTTGGGCGGGAGATGGGGGCTGGGGAAATGCTATGGGTGTGAGTCCCTTTGGCAGGAAGCACTCTATGGCCTGGAGGAAGTTAATTAAGGTGGGACTTTTTTGTTTTGGAAATTTGGGTGGTTTTTTCCTACCCTCCTCTGAGAGAGTCTGCAAAGAGACAGGCTCAGAAGAACGAGACACTAGTTCAGGGAAAGGTCTGACCCAGTACGAAGAAGATGCTCAACACACAACAGATGCTAGTGAAGTAAATGCGAGCAAAGGATTAGTCTAGAAGTGTTTTTCTCTGAGTGTGTGTTGCCTTTGGGCAAGGATATAGGTCTCTCCTTTTCAAGATGTTTTAAAAAATAACAAACTCATTTGAACAGGGCTTAAAGTTCCTCGGCAAGGAGATATTGGACACTTGGAAATATTACTATTATTTCTGGAGCCAATTTTAGCAAGGACGGCTCTGTCTTTAATTACTGGTTGATGCTGAGTTGTACAGGCAAATGATTACATGCACAATTAGTTGTTCCCACAAGTAGCCAATTATGGGAATGATTATTTAAGAAAATTGTGGCTCCTGCTAAAGGGACTTTACATCGTAGCCTCAAAATACATTTCTGCATAAAAATTCCTTTTATTGCTTGTGTTATTATTTCCCCCCCTATCTCCTAGGCTGCTAGAGAAAGCAGCTTTTGCATTCTCACTTGTGGGAAAAGAGAATTGTGGAAACTCAGATATTTGCGGGCACCATGAGACTCGGGAGAGAGTGGGGTTGAGTGCTGGAAGCTCTCCCAGGACCCATCTCCCTCTGGACATTACATCTTAACCCCAATGCTGCAACCTGTAGGAAGACTTACACCCTAGAATGGTTGATAAGGGATCATCTGGAGGCACGTGGAGCTCTATCGTGCAGCGACATGCCACTGTCAACTCAGTCTTTGCCTGTGCCCATCAACGCAGTTTTCACTGCTTCCTGATGCTTATGCTTCTTACCTAGGCCACCTGAGCACCGCGGATCCCTTTGCGTAGCCAGTTATTCTAAAACCATAAGCTCTCAGTATCAGAGGGACAGAAACATCATCTATCTAGTCCATCTGTCTCATCTCAGAGGTGATAAAACTGAGGCCAGAGAGGTGAAGGACTCACCCAGTGGTCATAAGTCCAGCTGAAACGTGACCCCAGCTCGCCTGATTCTGAGGGCTTGGCTCTGTGTGCCATGCCCTGCCAGCAGCTGAGGGCACCAGCTGTGGGCCATGCCACCGCCAGCACGTTATAGCCATGACTATCGAGGGGAGGTTCAATGTCTTCCTCTATGTCTGGCATACACTGGGCTCCATGCCACGATAAGTTGGAAGGGACTCCAGAGAGCTTCTTAGGTTAGACCTCTTATTGTTTGTCTGAGTGGGATTTGGAAAATGTAATTACTTAATCCTTTCTCCCCTTGACTGTTTCTCATGATGTAGACCTTGAAATCTCCATGACCAGCCCTAATCTCACTCATGCAGGAGAAAGCACAAATTCAAATGCCTGTGTTCGGGTTGGTCCATATAAAACTGGTTCCTTTCCGCAAATACAGAGTGTGTTTTTATGTTGACTACTATTGATCAATAGTTATTTCCCCCATTGTTTTCAGAGGGACATCTATTATTCTATATTAATATGTTATGTCTCTGGCCCCAATTTTTCAGTACTCTGCACTAGTACTTTTAAAAATCTTAGTAATATATTTAATTCAACCCAACATACTAAAATATCATTTCAAAGACTAATATAAAATTATGGAGATATTTTACATTTTGGGGGTGAAATCTTCAAAGTTCAGTGTATACTTTATACTTGTAACACATCTCAATTTAAAACAGGCACATTTCAAGGGCTCAATAGCCCTTGCACAGGCTGCATTAGTATTTTTATATCCACCTCCTTGCGAAGGCCTCATGGTGGGTGAGATATACTTTCCTGTGCCTTGAGTTTGGGATTGGGCATGTGATTTGTTTTGGCTAAAGAGTTGCTAATATATGTGTTATGCGCAGAGGGTTGAAAAATGCTTGTGCATTTAAGCATGCCCTTTTAGGAATAGGCTGTACCTTTAGTCACTGGACTCCTGGGCCACACTTTGAACACCTGGAATGCAGAAATGAACGAGTAATTGGGGCTTGGCACTAATTCACTCTTGTAGTCTCACTGCAAATGTCTCTCTGTACCAGAAAAGGACTCCTTTAATGTCTTATTGGGAGGGAACAAAAATACAACAGGTACTTTTGAAACCCAGCTGTCTTCCCCGATTCCCTCCTCAAATAGAAACAGGCACGCAGCATTTTATAGGTCTCAACTGGCTGTCCCATATGCTTACCTCTGGCAAGATCTAACAGCAGTTTTGTGTCCTTCAAAGGCCACGTGGTGAGCTTTGTCACATTAGCTGGACATAATCAATGGATCCATTAACCACAAATGTCTTGCTGGCCACTCAGGGATCTTTGCCTTTTCTGGGGAGCAGGGGATCAGGCTCTGAAAAGGTACACTCTTCCCT
Organism: Lyroderma lyra; assembly: GCA_004026885.1. Classification (NCBI taxonomy): domain Eukaryota; kingdom Metazoa; phylum Chordata; class Mammalia; order Chiroptera; family Megadermatidae; genus Lyroderma; species Lyroderma lyra. The sequence continues at coordinate 398,473 of PVJL010000110.1, read as the reverse complement.
TTAGGAGAATGCAGGCCCGATTTGTTCTCTGGGGGACCATGACTCAAGCCTCTTTTCTCTGAGGACCAAAACCTTTTAGTTCTGGAGAGAATGTCTCTCACAACCTTGACACACCTGACGAGCGCCAACCAGTTGTTTTGTAGAACATTCTTCCGTCTGGGTCTCTCTGATGTCTGCTCCTGAGTACACCGAGGTTACGCATTTTGGGCAAGAAATTGGTCCTTCTCAGTCCATCATGCTAGCAGGCTCATGACATGAATGTGTCTCATTGCTATGAGGTTAGGTTTGATTGGTTAAAGTAGCATCTGCCAGGTTTCTCCACTTTAAAATTACTTTTTCCCCATTGTAATTAATAATTATCTCGAGAGGAGATTCTGGGAGATTACACACATATCCTGTTTTTACATAATACTTTCAGCCCACTAATTCCATCCTCCCCTGTTGGTTTTGCACCTGTCCTTGAAATCTGAGAGTTCCTCAGGATGTGGTCCTATGCCCTCTGCCACTCCCTAACTCTCCCACAGGAAATCTCATGCACCCCACAGCTCCGGGGACCCCTTCCCCCCACATGCTGCATCTCCAGCCTGGCTTTCTCTTTTGAGGATCCCACATGGCTGTATCACAGGCACCTCACCTAACCACCTGCAACTTCTCCAGCCTTCCCTAGCTCCTCAGCGCTCATAACCTGTGCCCCGTTACTCACGTTAGAACGCTGGGGGTTAGTTACCCTTGACAACTTTCTCATCCTCATCTTCTAGACTCGACTAAGCACCAGTACACACTGATTCTGTCTCCTTAATCTTTCCAGTCCTTTCCTTGTCCACAGCCAGTATCACAAGTTGGAACCACAGTCATCTGTACCTAGGGCTGTTTCTTGGCCCTTGTACCTGGTCCCTTGGCTCTTAGCAGTCCCTTCTATTACGCTTTCCACACAGCACCAAGAGCAACTCTGTTCATGTCTCTTTCCCACTATTAGAAAATGTTACAGAAATCTTGGTGACCCATACTTTGCGACATTATGCAGCCATTGCTAACCATGAGCTAGTTATATACTAGGAGACTTAGGAATATTGAATGAATGAATGAAGGCATGCATGCATGCATGAGTGACAGTGGAAGAAAGGAAACAACTTTCTCCTTCCTTATGTTAATGGCTCCAATGGCACCTTCCCAGGGCTGGGACTAGGGGGAGACAAATAAGGCACACACTTCAGGTGCAAAATTTAAGGGGGTAACAAAAACACTCAGTGAAGATAATTTTTTAATGCAATATTGAACAACTAAAAATTAATACAAAAAAATCCATGATGAAATACAAAAGCTTTAAATTAGATAGGATCTTTTAAGATCATCAATCACCTAACCCCAACCGTGGTCCTTCCATTGTCAACGGGGACATTTAGCTCAGCAAATTGTAATAATTCAGAACAGGAGTTCTCAAGAGGAGAGGGGGTGAGTTTGCCCCCCAGGAGACAGTTGGCACTATCTGGAGACACTTTGGGGTGTCACACTCGAATAGGGGTAGGGGTGCTACTGGCATCTAGTGGGTGGAGGTCAGGGATGCTGCTGATTATCCTACAATGCACCGGGCAGCCCCCACCATAAAGAATGATCTGGGCCCCAATGCCAGTCACGTCGAGAGTGGTCGATGCTGCCTTAGAGATATGTAAAAATACTGTGTCCTCGTCTTTCAAAGCTCTGCACATCTAGGAAGAACATACCAATAAGCATTTGGTGGGGTCGTAAACAACCTCAGTAATAGGGATGAGCTTTTTCCCTCTCTGTTGAAAAAAAGAGCCTGATTAGTTTGAAAAGAAATACTATGTTGTCTCAACTTCTCAGCCATTGAATTGTCTACTTCACACAGGGAGGGCTGGGCTAAAAGAAGACCGGGTGCCGAGTGGTCCAGCAGAGGGGCCCTTGCATCTGTCCTTCCTTTGTCACTGGTCAGTGAGTGCCATTGCCCGCTTCCAGGGTGACTGAGGTTGAGAAACAGACCCCCTCAAGGGGTCCCCACCGAGGCCACTGGTCAATCTGTTTCTTAGGAAATAGTGCTCCCCGCTTGGGGGACATGGGGCCAGGAGGGACTCTCTGAAGCCAGCCTCTCTCTTTGGTATCCTTGTTGCTTGTGTATTTCACTTCCTGCCCTCTCCTTAGTTTATAACACTGTCTCCTCCTCCCCCGGCTCTGTTAGTGTTAGGAGTGGTAATGGTTTCACCCTATTGCCAATCCCCAGGGGCACCCCTATTCTGTGCTCGATCCCTTGTCCCTGTCCATACCTTGTCGTATTTTCACTGAGGCCTTTTCATAGTCATTTGAACTACGGAGTGAATGGCCTCGCTGCCAGTACCTGACAGATAAACTCCACTTCTAAGCTATGTTGACTTCCTTAATTTCATTCCTTGGTGACCCCAATTTTTCTGCTAGTTCATCTTATTTCCATCTTCTGGCTGGGCTGAGTTCTCCATGTAATTAGTGAGGTGACCATGGGCTGGGCTCTATGATTCCATCAGCCTTGGCTTTATCATCTGTTTAACTGAGATCATAATCATCTGGCCTCCAGACCTCCCAGGGCCATTCTGACCGTCTAAAGAAATAACCCGTGCCAGAGAGCTTTGTAAATTATAAAGCACTGCACTACGTGAGGCTGCTTTGCTACTCTCACTTCCCCACATTCACACCATGTTATCCCATCTGCTTTTAAAGCCTCCCCCACGAATCCTTAGCAACATAGGAAGGAGGCCTGTTCTTAGATTTGGAGGAAAACAGACTTCAGTAAGCATCACCTAGATGTTGGAAAGGAGACTAAGTCATGGAAATTGCACACATGCACCTTCGTGCATCTCTCTTGAGGGACAGAGCAATGGAGTATCCTGGTCACTTATTAATTTAAGAGACATCTACTCAGCCTCTTGCATGAGAGGGTATAGAGGGCTGTGTGGCCTGATCTTAGTCAGGTGGGGCTGCCATGACAAAATGCTATAGACCGGGTGGTGTAAAAGACAGAAATCTATTTGCTCCCTGGTCTGGAGGCTGCAAGTCCAAGATCAAGTGCCAGCATGGTGGGGTTCTGGTGAGAACCCTCTTCCTGGCTTACAGCCAGCCACCTTCGGATTGCATCCTCATATGGCAGAGAGAGGAAGCTCTGGGGTCTTTCCTTCTTATAAGGACACTGATGCCATCATGGGGCCCCACCCTTATGACCTCATCTAAACCTGATCACCTCCCAAAGGCCCCACCTCCAAAGACTATCACATTGGGGTTAGGACTTAATATAAGAATTTTAGTAGGGGACACAATTCGATCCATAGCATTTGGTTATTCCATCACCTGGGAAACTTGTTAAAACACCAATCCTCATGCCCTCCCCAGAGATTTGCCTCTGTATGTCTGGGGTGGAGTCAAAGATTCTGTGTTTAATATGCACCCCAGGTATGTCCAGAGCAGGTAGGTGGGCAAACACCACTGTGTGAGAAACACCAAGGGTCACATTAAGAGTGTGAGAAGTTAAAATTCTGGCTCCAGTCCTTGGTACTTGGGTGGCCTAGCCTACAGTACTCTCCATCATCTCTGTCTCTGAGGGACTCAGTTTGTTCATCTGTAAAATGGACATAGCAATAGCACCTCGCTTCCTATGGGATTCTGTAAGGGTTAGTTTTAAATTATTGTTTAATTATTAATTGTTATTACTACTAATTGAGGTATTGTTAATTATTCATTAATGTTTGCAGAATGCCTGACAGATCTGAAACCCTTTAGATTTGGTGCCACCACCACCATCAGGTTATTTTCTCTGCCTGCCACATGGCCTTGTAACCTCTATCTTGTCCTCTTCTGGTGTCTGAAGGGACCTTTGGAGCTGGGGTCAAGAGCAGGCCTCTTATAATGCCAAGTGAGGAGCGCTCTGCTGACCCGGGGAGTGCCCACATTTGGTAGGATGACTTTCCCACAGACACCTTTCACCTTACTGTCATTTCTTCTTCCTTTAGCCACAGATCCCACAGGCTGGGAAGGGGCCCGGTTTCACCTCCCATGCTGTCAGTAAAGCAATGGCTGATCTTTGTTGTTCCAACGCTTCCAGTGAATTCCTCCTTGCTTACTTTAACTTTGTCCCTGCCTGAGACAATGGGTGGGACTGTAGCGCATCTGCCATGGAGCCACCAGATGGCGATGTTTCCCTTGTCATAGCACAGAGGCCCCGCATCTCTCCCCGGGTGTCAGGACCCAAGCTTCCGGCTCTAAGTGCCAGGTCTCCCTGCTGAAGGTCAAGGTGTCCCCATGGTCCACCTTTCCCTACATCTGAAAGGTGGACCATGCGGAAATTCCAGCTTCTCTCAGGAGAAATCTCCTGCCCCTGTAGGCACAGCATATGCAGAGCTGACCCAAGGGAAGCGACTGCTTGTTTTTGAGGTGGCCAAGCCATTGTTACTGACACCGCGGTCTCCTGTGTGGAGAGCTGTGCACCGTGGCGCACAGGAGGCAGTCACTTGGTTCTTGGGCTTCGGTTGACTTTCACGTCTCTCTTCTGTATTTAAGTGGCCCCGTTAGTGGCTTTTGATAAATGAAACGCCAACGACTAGCCACCAAGCACGAATGCAAAACCACTTCCCACACTATTTGAAGAGCAAAGAGCCCCCAGTAGACCATGAATGGTCTGCAGGCAAAAGCCTCCGATTTGACAGTGAGAACGGATGTTAGGTAAGCATTCAACCTTCACCACCTCAGAGGTGGCTTGCCTACAGCCTCCCTGAGGCTGACCTCGGCTGCAGGTTCCCCGCAGGTAATTCACAGGGGGCAGCCCAGTGCTTAACGTAACATCAGCCTTGTGGGTTTGAGTCCTGCCATAATTATTTACTTATGTGTTCTGGGTAGGTTACTTCATCACTCTGATCTGAACTTGCCTCATTGGTAAAATGGGGTGAAATGAAAATGAGGTAATGATGGGTGAGAGAGACCCTTGGGACAATGTCTGGCATGCTTAATAAAAAACTGTATCACGTGACCTAGCCTTGTCCAAAGATCCCCAGAAGGAAGGAACTCAAGGAGGGAATGGAGGAGGAAGAAGAAGAGGTCTGAGTGGCCCCCAGAGTAATGGAAATAGACGCCCTGTAGAGTGATGGAGTAATGCAATGATGGTGAGCTTCCTGCGGGCATCTGGGCCGGAACCACGAGGCCCGGCCCGCTGGCCACTCAAGCTGATCTGAATGTTGCTGGTGAGCCCTAGAAGTCGACCCTGTAATGGAAAGAGTTGACGAGCTGTAAAGAGTGTGTGTGTGTGTGTGTGTGTGTGTGTGTGTGTATGTTTTTCTTTTCCTCCTTCCTGTTCTCCATTCTCTGTCCTGGAAATTTGTAATTACTCCTTAATCTCCATCACACTTCCTTTTCTCCATGCCACCCTCTCTGCCCAATGCTCTTCATCTTCCTTCTCTCTTAGGGATAGCCCCAGTCCCTCCTCAAGGCCCAATGCCGATGTCACTCTGTCCTGAAGTCTTTTCCATGTGCCTCCTCGCCCGACTGCCTGCTGAATTTCGTGTCCTGGTCACCTCATCGAGTTCACCCTAGTCCTGGTCCTATTGCACTAAGAACGTTGAAAAATAAAATTACATGGTAAGAGAAAAAATATCCTAATTACATCTTATTTTTGTGGGAAAAAAAGAAACATTAAATATAAGGCTCAGATTCTCTTTAACAGCCTCCTTCACCTGATTCAGATCTGAACGTCCAATTTTGGAATGAGGTGAGGTGGGCAACCACGGTTACCCATTTGAAAGGTAACCTTTCAGACATTTTGCTATTACATTTGTTTGTGCACATGTTCGCTTATCTTTAGTACTCTTCACGTGCCCTAGGAACAACATTTATTGCATTACCATTGAAAGTTTTGTTTCCATATCTGTCTCACCCAGTAGGCGACACGCCTACTCTGGGACCTAACACTGAGCCAGGCACACGAGGGTGTGTTTCCCTATGTATCTGCTAGCAAACAAGTGTGGTTGAGGGCGTGCACACTGCTGTAAGAGAAGGACAAGGGGAGAAGGACAAGGCAGGGTGTGGAGGGGAAAATCAGGAGAGGAAAATGTTAGTTATGCTGGCTAGAATTCCCAGAAGACACCTGGGATCTGTACAGGAGCTGGAAGAACGGGCAAGATTGGAGCGAGCAGCTGAGCAGAACATTGAGTTAAGTGTGGGCGCTGATCCCTGAAAGGCCCTGTTCAGCCAGGGAGAGAGGGTGGCCAGAGGGGACAGTGTGTGTGTTGCATCGGCAAATCCTCCGAGCCCCCGTGGCTGCGTGTTAAGAACTGCTTGGTCATTAAGATTCAGAGGGGAGAAGCAGGATCTGTCTGTCTTGAAGATGCCTGTTGAGAATAGACTGTACAAGCTCCGATCGGGATGGTAGACGGACTTGTGAATTATGTCTCAAAACCTATGGGAAAAAGCGGTGTGAAACGGCTCTTGTTGTTAGAAGTGTATTTTATTGCCTTAGTTTGGGAGGCTGCTGGCAGACTGGACATGCTTTCACCAGGATCCTCCCCACAGGTGGAGAAGGTTTCCTGTATTTGCAGCCTGTCTCCTTCCCTATTCATCATTCTGACTCTCTCCTCCTGTTCACGTGTCACAGGCCTCTCTATTTGAAGACTTTACTGGTATTTATCTTGTAGCCTTTAATAAATCATTTGCTGATTGCGTGTGGTCCAGGGTATTCTACGTGAGTGGAACACCACCCTCTCCCCACTTTACTGCATTTCCCTGACATGTCTGAGTAACTTCTGTTTTGGCGATCTCTCTCTGAAAAGGACTCTAGAAAACTAGGGTGAAACTGGCTATCTCAAAATGCTTGTTCGCGGGGAATTTTACTTAATCGAATTGTCTATAGTCATTATGTTATCAAAGGATACACTTTTAAGCCGAGATAGGGAGGACCACTGGAAATGAAGTTTGCCTTACATTGGGGGGGGGTGTACTTTCATCTCTGACCCTCCTGAGTCTTTTCAGTTTGTGGTATGTTGTAAACCAGGGGTGGGCACATTACCACACTCGGGTCAAACCCAGCCTGCCTCCTGATTCGTAAATAAAGCTTTATTGGAAGAGAATCCCACTCTTGTGTTCTACAGACTGTCTAGGGCTGCTTTTCTTGCTACAACCACAGAGTTCAGTAATTGCCACAGACAGCTTCTGGTCCACAACGCCTAAAATATTTACCGTCTGGCCTTATTAGAGGAAACGTTTGCTGGCCTCTGTCCTGGACATTTCCCGATGAATTATGGGTGGTGGTGCCCGGCATCTGCCTGAGGGGTCCTCTACCGTGTGCTGCAATTCTGAAGACAACTGTGTCAGGGACTGTCATACACATGCCCATGTGAATATGTACCAGTTCAGACGATTCATTTTGTATGTTTATTTTTTTGTTTTCATACCAAAAATACAACTATAATTGTTCATTCTCCATGTGTCAGGGAGCTGTGACTATGTACTCAGGTGTCACATGGCCCTCCTTGAGTCCCTCAAAGGACTTGCCTTTTGAGGGACATGACTCCATTATACAAAGATGTCCTTCCTGAGTTGTTTGTACAGGACTGCCAAAATAAGCGCTCGGTGGCAAGTTTGTGAACTTAATTGTCAGATTTTGGGGATGACGACAGCTCTGATGACCATTCCAGAGAAAGAGTTCCAAAGTTGCTTTGAAGGGTGGACTAGGTGCTGGCATTGGTGCATAACTTCCCAAGGGAAGTACTTCGCAGGTGACCGTAGTGATACTCAGCAATGAGGGATGTAGCACTTTTTCTAGGATGAGTTTGTGAACTTAGTTGTCCAACCTCGTATGCACACATGTGTACATGTGTGTGCAATGAACAGGTGTGTGTCTGGGTATAAGGGATTGTACATCAGGGTTAGAAACAGTGGTCATCTGGGAGGCAGTGTTTATGTCATCTCTCTCATGTGTGTCTAGTTTTGAGGCTTTCTGCAATTACCATGTAGTAGTTACACAACAATGACAAAATCTTTCTCGTATTGCCTAATTTTCCCTGTGTGGTTTGGGATAGCAGAGCCATGTCCCTGTAAGGGCATTGACAAGGCACACCCCTTGAGGTTGGGGACTCAAGGAGGGCTGTGTGACACCTGAGTACATAGTCACAGCTCCCCTGACACATGGAGAATGAGCAATTATAGTTGTATTCTTTTTTTAGAGGTGAAACCAAGAAGCAACTTATTGAAAGGAAAATAAGGTGAAACAAAGAGATAGTTTCTTAAAAGGGAAAGGACGCTCCTAAGAGGTACACATATAGTTGTATTTCTGGCATAAAAATGAAAACAGTAAAATGAATGTATATATACATATATAATTATTTTTAGTCCCCTTTCTGTATACCCTTTCTCTTTATATATTATTATTTTTGTCATGGTAATGAAAACAGAAGGTTTTATGCAAGCCGAATGACGCCTTTTTAGATAGATTAGTTCATTTTCTAATAGATTCAATATTTTTGAGCACCTGCTGTATGTTAGTTATTGTCGTAGAAGGGACCTTTATCCCTGACCACATCCCTTGTCCCCCCATACCTTCAGGGTCCCCCCAGGTTCACCCTGTTCTCTTCTGTTTTTTCAGAGAGTCTCCTTCCCTCTACTTGAGGCTGCCATCCCCACTTCTCAGAGTATATTTCAAATTATCACTCAAAACCAAGTTCCAGGTGTTGGTGTCACCACTTACCCAGGATCTGCCCTACATCTACCTGGACTGGAGTTGATGCGTCCCCCATGGTCAGCTCTGGTCGCTTCCTCTGTGTGCCCCACCCTAGCACATGACATTCAGGGTTGTGATGCTCATCTCTCTGCAGACGTGCGTTTCCTTGAGGGGGGGACAGTGTGCAGTTCTGTGCCGGGGAGAAGGGGAGAGAGCAGAGCAGGTGACGCTAGCCCTGTGTTATGCTCCTCACGTGCATTCACGTACACCTTCTCCTTTAGTCCACCGAAGAAGCCCGGGACGAAGTCCTTCTGACCCTATTGGACAGATTGGGGAAGTCGCAGAGACGTAAATCCATGTAGCCCAGATTATAAAACGGTGGGCTGAGGTTCGAACCCACTCCGGCTTCAATGCTCACGGTCTTCCTCCTATCTCAGATTTTTGTCCTGGTGCTGACGGAGACAGGGAGGGGGTACGGAAGGTTGGAGCGGCTTACAAATTAGGAGGAAACGGACACGACAATGAAATGTGATCATGTGCCAATCCAATGTGATCACGACACAGAAGTGGCAGTCAGCTCTGCCCACCGGGGCGTGTGGGTGGAGATGGGAAACTTGGAAAAGGGAGAAATACGAACATAGAGGAATGACTTATACTTCTGCTTTAATTGAAGATGAACATGCAGTTTTGTTTTGTTTTCTAAACCTGGAAATGTACCGAGGAAAACGAAAATAGCCTTGGGGCCCTCCGATTCTGAGTTCTGAGTTGCTGGGGGCAGGGCTCACGTTCTCTTTGTTGGCAGAGGGAACTCCTCCAGGCTCGCACGCTGGTGTGAACTCCAGGCTCTAATAAAGGCCTGCTCCCCTGTTTTCCTGCCATTTTCCAATTGAAAACACACTTAATACCTACAGGTTTTTGGCACCTACAGGCCACGGCTTCCCCAGGTTAAAGTCATTATCCTGGAAACGGAAGAGTCAATATTCCAGTTTCAAGTGTCCAGCTCACCTCCTCGTGGAGAGAACACCCATCTGCCACCCACTTCTCCCCCAGGACTTGGGTCTCGGCACCGAAATAGCCTCGTTTTATCACACCAGGGCGCTTGCGAGGCCGTGATGTGGGATTTCTGGCTTCTTCCTGTCCTCCCCCTCCAGGAACTTGTGGAATGTGATTTTCCGTTTGCAAGCCTGTGTTTGGAGCGAGGGTCAGTTCTCCTCACTGGCAACTGTACGTGGCCTGGTCTTCATTCAGCTTTCTTAAGAAAGCTGCTGCTATTGTCTCGGCTGTGTGGATGGGCAAATGGGACTGCAGGTTGGGCCAGTCATCTGGGAAATGCAGGCCCCAGGATTTCAGTGCAGTGTGTCTAGAAGACAGAGCCAATGAGAAAATGTTTGACCTGGGGGCTTGCATGTCCCTTATTCAGCCACTCTCTCAGGTTACAGAAGGGGCTACTGAGGTCCAAAGAGGGGCAGGCACTTGATCAGTATCTCACAGAATCCTGGTCTCAGTCTCCAAGTCTGTTTGCACTGCGTCCCTTCTCTATGTCCCTGTATCCCTGAAAAGATTTTCCTGTCAGGTCTAAACTCAAGGAGTGGGGCAGCAGGGTACCAATATTCTGGCTAATTTTTGTGACAAGGATTTGCACGGAAGGCAACAAAGCAGACCAAGCCCTAGGTCCCAGGTACATTCACAAGATGCTGGATGAGGGAGCACGGGGTTTGGAGCCAGGGCTGACTTGGGTGTGAGCATCAACCCAGTCACCTAGATGGCTCTTCTCTTTCCTGCCATCTTGCGTTCTCGTCAGCATGAGCCAAATGGCACCTTCCTCATGGGATAGTCTGAGGTGTAAATGAGAGAATGTGGGAAATGCTCCGTAGCATAGTGCCTGTCTGGCACGCATGGGCTGCCTCTCCTTTTCCTCCTCCTCCTCTTCCTTAGGTGGAGATTTGTTATCTTACTTAGGTTCACTTCTGAGATTCCTGAAAGCTTGGTGGAGGATAGTAAGACAGAAAAAGAGAGAAAAGGGAATATTTGTTGGGTATCGTGTGCCTAGCCATATGCTTCTAGAACCATCTTGTAATTAACCCCAGGGGGTGTCTTCATAGGACAGGGAGGAGTGGTAAAATCTTTCTCTCCAGTCATGGAGAGATTCTCACTTACCAGATCCAAGTTTTGGGCTTTGACTTCTAATATTTCACTTAAATCAAAGACGGACCCTGTGAAGTAGGTGCTACCATCCCATTTTGCAACAGAGGACACCAAGACTCCTAAGAGATGAAAGTGTGTTCTAACAACAGACACTAGGAAGTGAGTTAGGTCTGGACCTCTGATTTGTCCAACTCCAAAGTTTATGGGGTTTCCTTGATGGCACGCTGTGTGTCTCTTTTCTTCTCAGGGGCATGCCAGAGTTTCCATCTCTGCATCAGGGTCTGAGCTGTCAGTTAATCGAAGACTATCAATCCTCTGGTCCAGGGGTCAGCACACGGCAGCCAATGGGCCTCATCTGTCCCATCGCCTACATTTATAAATAAAGTTTTACTGGAACATGGCCGTGGCTGTGCGGTGCTTTCGAGTTCCCACTGTGGAATTGAGTACTTGTATCTGAGACTGCTTGGCCCACAAAGCCTAAAGTAATTACTGTCTGACTTCTCACAGAAAAGGTTTGCTGACCTTTAATCTAAACAGGCTACGCTTCAACTGAAAAGTTAGAAAACTGAGACCCGAGTGGTGCAATATGCACTAAGATAGAAAATTATTTTCTTGCAAAGCTGTATATAATGAATCATTAGGCACAGGAAAATAATCTTCAGGGTCTACGTGCATAACCACTCTCAAACTATATAGTTCTAACATATTCATTTCTCTCTGCATGAAAAAACGATAGGTATGATTTTGCCGTTCTTAGAAAAAATCTAATAAACTGTTTTTTGATAACCCTAATCAAATAGAGATTAAATGAAAAAAATCCACTCTTGAATTGATTTGAAATGAATTCTTATAATATTAGTTGATTTCATATGTCATAGATGGCATGGTCCTTATTTCAGTTCATTCGGCCTTATATCATGAGCCTTCACCATGTCATTAACATCTTACATAAATGTAATTACTGATGGTCACATAACATCCTGCTCTATAGAAATGCCGTAGTTATATAATCATAAAATATATATGTATTTTTTTTAAAGTTTTTCATTATACTGAATCTCTATACATAAATCTCTGTCTACATTTCTGGTTTTCTTCTTGGCACAGATTCCTAAAAGTACAATTCCTGGCCAGAGCATATGAATGTTTTAATGATATTGATTTCATTTTATAAATTTCTTTTTGAAAGGATTGTGAGATTTATATTCTACCTTGAGGTTGAGGATGTTTGTCTTACTACACTCTGTAACCATGGTCTATTGTTATTTTTTAAGTCTTTCCTGTGATGTTAATGTAAAAATAGTATTTTATTTTTGTTTTAATCAGCATGTTTTGACCACCATTCAAGGTGGGTGTTTTTCCTTGTGAGTATAGCTGTTTGCATGTTATGTTCTGAAAATACTCAATTCTAATGATATGCCCTTTTACTAAGAACTGAAAATACTTTTAGAACTCCCCTTGATGTATTTACTAATCACTTTTGTTGATTAGTTCTACTATTTTCATTTGTTAGTGTTTTTTAATTGGTTGTAAATGGCCCTTTCTGACCATAATCCTCATCCTTACTCTCCTCCATGTTCCTTTGCTTCCCCCTTGAATAGCTTTTTGCCATCATGATGAACTGCATTTCCTTATCTCAACCCTCTTCTCCTGGGCTACTAACTTCTTTTGCAAACTGCAAAGCACCAAAATGTTGACGATACAATTGTTTACCCATGGCCTCATGTGTAGTCAATTCAGCATCACTTTTGACAGCCTCATTGCCTTGACCTTCCATTGTTTCTACCTGGCCAATTCCAAATCCTCAATAAACCCATCTCATATTTAGTATGTGGGAGCACTTGTAGAGAGAATCTTAAAAGCAGAGTTATCCAATGCATTTATTTGACACATTCATTGAGCATCTACTATGGTTCATGTACTAGCCTAAGTGTTTGGAATATGTACATACACGAAGACCACCATCGTCATAGAGCTTGCACTGTATGGGGGAGACATTCAGTAATCAGTAAACAAAATAAATATGTAAACTGGTCATAAATGCTATGAAAAAAAAAGTAGAGTGGAGCAAAGAAGATCAGAGGCAGGAAGGCAGGTGTCATTTTAAATGGCCTGGTCAGGTTAGCCTTCAATAAAAAGGTGAGATTTGAGCAAAGACTTAAAGCAAGTGAGGGGGATAGATGTGCAAGATGTGGAGGAAGAGCATTCTAGGCAGTGAAGACAACCCTCAAGTGGTCGTGATGTGAGTGTGTGTTCAATGAACAGCAAGGGGAGGGAGTAGTGGCTAGAGTGGACCAATGATGGATAAAGGTAGTAGGGGAGAAGGAGAGAGGTTAAGAAAGGTCCAGACTATGTAAGGCCGTTCCCAGGAGTGTGGAATTGACTCTGGGGGGGAAGGAGGAGTATGGGGGCCTGAAGACAGTGTCTTGAACAGAGGAGAGTCCTGATCTAATTCAAGTTTGGAAAGGGCCACTCAGGTGGCTGTCATGAGAAGCTTCTGCAGCGGGGCAAAGGCGGGAGTTACGCAACTGTGCAATACAGAGGCATGGAGGGGGTGGTAGCTTGGTTCACGGTGGTGGCGGTGGAGGTGGGGAGAGGTTATCAGATTCGAGATCTATTTGGAAGGTGGCTAGATTGGATTTGAGGTCTTAGAGAAAGAGAAAAGAAAGGATAATGCCAAGGTTTTCAGCATGAGCAGTTGGTAGGATGGGCTGCCCATCAGCTGAGATGGGGAAGGTTATAGGAAGAGCAGGCTTTGGGGCTGAAAATTGAGGATTGCTTTTGGGCACACTGTATGCGATACGTCTAATTAGGGTTTTAGGTGGGGGGACATATTGAGTAGGTAGGGTAGAGCAGGAGAGAGGTCTGAGCTTGAAATATAAAGTTGGGAGTTGCTAGGATATCGATGGTATTTAGAGCCATCAGTGTGCCTGATTCCCCAAGGGAGCAAGTGCAGCTAGAGAATGACCAGCTGCTCTACAAATGACTGTGCTCTGATATCGGCGGCACTCTGTGTGCAGACTGCTAATGCCTTAGCTTTTCCCTGGACTCACTAGCTCTGTGCCTTTCAGTCTAGGGGATGACTCCTGCCAAGAGTTACACAAAAGGTTATGTGACAGCATATGCTCTGCATCTTCCTCGACCTCAAATATGATTCAGAAAATTCAGAAAAAAAGTTTCTGCTAAAATTATATTTTATGGAGTAGCATGCAAGTCAAGTAAAAAAAAAAAAAAAAAAGAAACCACAATCTTTTAAAGAACATTTTTTTTTTTTTAGGGATTAATTTCATTTCTGTAATTTGGCCGAAGCCTGGAGGTATGTGTTTCCCAGGTTAGGAGTGCTGTGATGGGAAACGAGGGAAGTCACCTCATTAATTTAACATTACAGAAGAATGTTCCAGGTTAACACCTTTATTCTTCATCTTTCTTGGCTTTAGAACTGTTGATTGTTTCTCAGAGCTGATCTTTCTCTGTTTGCGAAGGTCTCTAAAGCATGCGTCATAGACTCTGACGGAGCACTCCAAGGAGAGGATATCAGTAGGTTGGGCCTGGGCAGTCCCCTTGTAATAAATGTCTGGCCTCCTGTGGTGATGAGTTTGTATTCAGCACTCCTTGGATGTGTGATTCTGGGATTCATTTGTTAAAAATACAGCTTCAGGACTCTGTATTTACATTTCTTATAATTTGATTGATCTTCACAATTTGAGTATTTGCATCTGAATTAAAATTTTAGTCTCACACACAACACACATCAGCAAAGTAGCAGGGTTGGGGTGAGGGTCCACGTGATCCAAAAACAGTGGACCCAACTTACAAGAGTGATGATGGGAAGTCCTGAGATGTTTCTGGGCTGTGTTCTTTCCTACCACACCTATTGTTTAGCTTGAAACAGGAGGATGGAAGGTTCCAGAAAAGAGATATTTTGGAGAGAAAGCCTTAGATCTTTCCTTGAGACACTAGAAATACTTAGGGATTTGATAAAGGCAGATAGTTGGAGAATAGAGAGGCAATTTAAAAACCCACAAGAAACAAAAACGCTAAGCAACGTTATCATTGCACTTACCTTGATTAATCAATCACCTTCACAGAGGATGCCTGGATTTGTTTTTAAACAAAGGTCAAGACCCTTTTGGAGCAAAGTACATTCTTTGGGTAAACTGACATTGTTTGAGCATCCATTACCTGTCAGCATCTTCTTGAATAGCATCACCTTTTATAAAATACGTACACCTTACCTGTGGGATAACTGCTACAATCTTTGCCTCACAGTGGCAAAAACTCAAATACAGAGACGATAGAAACTAGCCTTAAATCACGCAGCCACTTAGTAGCACATTCTGATTCAAACCTCATCTGCTTGCTTTGAAAGCCAGGCTCTCTTCTACCCGTGCTGCTCTCCCATAAGCTTTAGGCAGAACAGCTGCAGAAATCACTATTAGCCGCTTAAATACTATAGGTATGATCAGTGTTTTAATCACAAATACATGGATTAATAGCAATATAGAAGTGCAAAATAAAGGTTCTCCAAGTTGAAGAAGCACAATGCACATTAATTAATAATTAGCCAAATTTTTCTAGTAATATTGGAGGTGGCCCTTATTAGAGTCCTTAAATTAGTGGTTCTCAACCGTGGGCAATGTTGCCTCAAGGGGACATTTGGCAATGATGGGGGAAGTGCTCCTGGCATGTAGTAGGTAGAGACCAGGGATGTTGTTAAACATCCTAGAAAGCCCAGGACAGTCCTCACTCCCACCTGAAGACAGAATTATCCAGACCAGAGCATCAGCAATGCCGAGGTTGAGAAGCCCTGCTGTACATAAAGAGCACATGCAGAGAAAGGCAGCAAATGTAGTTGGATTAATGTGTAGATTTTTTCTCCTTTTTTTTTTCTCCAAAAGATAATGAAGTTTTTGAATAAATATTTATTTTCTGACATTTAACAGTGTTTTGATATGAAGGTGAAAACTAACCATCTATAATAATCTGGATAAAACAACTACCCACTGATGTCCTGCAAGGTTCAGGTATATTTATGTAGTGGGTTGGTTTGTGGAGGGTATGCCCTCTGTGAGGTGGGCTGTGTGTGTGTGTGTGTGTGTGTCTGTGTGTACATCCATGTGTACAAGCACTTCCTGTTTATTTGGGAATTATAAATTGGGTTTTGAAAAAAGATGCCCCCTGCCCAGTACCTCCAACCGTAAGCCTCCACTTCTTCCTATTAAGATTTCCCTTGCAACTTGGCCTCTTTTAAACTCCTATCTCGTGCATTCTCTCTTCTAATCTAATACCTCTGCGTACATATCTAAACATGATCAGTGACAGTTTTTGCTGCGGGGTGAGGCTTTCACTGACAAGGCCAGTGAGCGCTGATTTGAGACCAGCCATTGTGAGTGACTTCAGCTGTCTCTTCAAGTGACATCCAGCTACTTGAGAAAGGAGCGATGACGAAAGTTCTTTGGACAGAAAACTTTCGCTGACAAGAAGGTGACAGGTCCTTGCACAGCTGGTCTCTGATATGCCTCGGAAGGGGCCCACAGAGTGACTAATTTGAGCTTTGCCGTAGCTGGGAGGAGGCGTGGGGCCCGTGCACTCTTAGGGCTTGGAGAAGTATGTAAGGCAGACTGGCAGAGGACATGGGCTGGACACCCCATTGTTGGCGGGCAGCAGGCCAGGGAACCCCAGCTGTTCAGAATATGAGAACGTTGAAAATATTCGTAGTGAATGGACATCTGCTGTTTGTGCCTGCCCAGACCCATTCTTCCTTCCCCTGATAACAGCACCTTGTTTTTCTTTTGCCAAGCCACCCTATCCCTACTGTCGTTCGGGTGCCGTCACCCTTGGCTTCCTGGTTCCAGGGATTAACCACACATGCCCATTCCCTTCATCACAGTGATTGGTTCAGGGAAGGGCTGGTGGCCCAAGACGATCCATGAGACTCAGGGCTGTGCCTTTTGCCACAATTATTGGAAAAGGGATACTCTGTTTCCCTGAAGTCGCCACACTGTGAGTGTAAGCCCGGAATTTCTAGGAGCCGCCACTTGGAATGAGGCAGCTAGTTGGTGCTCTGAACCAACTCAGAGAGTGGAAGAGCTGAGGAGTGGACAGAAAGAGACATTTCAGTCCTAATGAAATCATTTGAGCCTCTAGTTCGGCTGTGTCAGAAGACCCCTCTATCCTAGAGTTTTTCATTACAAAAACCAATGAATTCTTGTTTTCCCTTTTGTGGATTTAAATTGGGTTCTCAACAGAAAGCTGCCATTTTTGAGTGCCTGCCATGTTATAGACACTGTATGTCCATGAGACCATTTATCCTGGCAGTGACCTATAGGCCAGGCACTACCGATGTCTCATTTTAGAGATGAGAAAATTTGAGACTCAGAGATTAGGCAATGCCCAAGGGTAGCAGCTCATAAGGGTGGCAAGCTCTCTTCTTAAAAATATCGCAGCTCCCTTTTCCGTGGAGAGAACGTGTACCATCGTGGGTTTGGGAGCCAGACCGTTTGGCTTTGAGTCTTTGTCTTCATGCTTCCTAACTATGTGCCACTGATAGGAAACTTAACCTTTCTGTACCTCTGTTTTCTCTTCTCCACAAGGGAGATGATAAATAATTGTGTCTGCTTTAAGGCGGTTGTGAGGATTAAGTTAGCAAATGCATGTAAAGAACGTATAACAATGCCTGGAACCCAGTAAGCATGCAATGCCTGTTAGCTATTACTATTTTCTATAACCAGGGAGGAGCTGAGGTGGCCACTCGGGGGCTAAGGCCCGGGCTGTGCTCTCTTAGAAAGGGCACTTGTAGAGCCCTGAATACTTTTACGGATTGACTAGACCTAAAGTTAATTATCCTGTTGATATGGGAGACGTCTTAAAAAATAATGAGTGTCTTAAATAGGTAACACATCATGTTTCATTTATTTATGTGTTCTGTAAGTGTTTATGGAGTAACTGCTCAGTGTCAGACGTTGGGTTAGATCCGAACGTGAATTGATCAGAGTCCTTCCCTTCACTAAAAGAAACTGAAGCACAAATAATTTTAATAGAACAGGGAAAGTACGTGTACAGGACGAGAAAAGGAAAGCATGGTAGAGGCTTGGGGGAGAGAGGATTTGAAAACAAAGGACAAAAGGAAGGTTTCAAGGATCAGATGTGGGATAAGCAGGGTTATGATGGACAGAGTTAGGATGTTTCTGGAGAGAGAAAAATAAGCCCCAAGCCACAGGAAGTTTGGCTCACTCTCCTGTATCCTTCTGCCTGCAGAAGGAGAGCATCTACAGCTCACTGCCTCAACGCCATGACCAGGATCCCAGTTTGTAACAGGGTCATACTGGTGTGCTGAACGATTGGATAATGGTTAGGGTTCGCTTAGAGTTGACTGCATTTTAAGGTCTCTTCAGCTCATCACCACACGGCATCCAAGCCCATCCAAGCTAATTGGGCCCCATATAAAAGAGCGGAGTCCTGGCTGCATGTACTGCTCCTTATAATGATGTCCCTTTGATTTGTACAGGGGTTCTTACTATGTTCTGGGCACCCATATGGTGGTCCCACCCTTTTCTCTCCTTTCTCAGCAGGGTAGGATCGATGTCTTGGCTAGTCCACCTATGTTATTTCCTAACACTATTTACTCTTCATGGGGATGTCAGACTGGCTCTCTTCAATCATCCTCCAACCTCCCCTCTTCGCCGCTGAGGGCTCATCATTTCCTCTTCTCTTTTCTATTTTCCTGGTGAAGCCAGTGAGCTCTCTATACTAAAAGTGAAGTGTTGCCAATCATAGGTCTGGGTGGGAGGGGAAGGAGTGAGGACTGGGACCCTTGGAGGACCATGGATGCTGTAGTGTGAGCAGGTTTTGGCCTCTGAGAAGCTCATAGTAGAACAGACAGACATGCAACAAATAAATAAAACACAGTGTGAATACTGGATAAATTGGAATATATGAGGGCTGTCTGGAAAGTATCCAGCCATGTAATATGAAAAATATAGGCATATATGGCTGGGTTTTTTCTGGATAGCCCTTGTATGCAAAGTCCATACTGAGGGTGGAGGAGAGAGTAATTGGTGGGAGATAGAAAATAGTCAGGGAAGGTTACCCACAGAAGAGAATATTTTAGCTGGATTTTAAAGGATGGATAGTATTTCGAGAAAATAGGAAAAAAGAGTTAAGGGCACCAGCCACTGTGTTCTTCCAGCACTTAAAATTTGTCCCATCTGAACTAAAGTGTGTTATAAGTGCAAAATACACATTTAGTATTGAAGACAAAAATAAAAATAATGTGAAGTATCTCCTTAACATCATTTTTATGTTCATTAAATTGTTGAAATGGTAATATTTTAGGTAGGCTGTGTTAATGAAAATATTATTAATATGATTTTTTTTCTGCTTATTTTAAAAAATGTGGTTATTAGAAAAAGGTTACATATGTGGTTCTCCCATTCGTGGCTTGTTTTAGTTACATTTCCGTGGGACGTCACTGCTCCAGGTGAAAGAAATAGTATGTGCACAGGGACAGAGGCAGGCACAGCAGGAGAGAGTGGAGAAAACGGACTGGCTCAGTTGGAGCATGAAGGTGGCAAAGGTGAGGCGTGAAGAGAGGTGGGAAATGTGGCTGGAGAGGTAGGCACGCACCAAACCATCGGAGGCTGCCGTGGGGAGCTATCGGGGAGTTCAGATGTGGGGACTTCATGGACAGATTTATGTTGTTCATCTTCAGGGTGACCGAAGGGAAGGACTGATTGGCAGAAGACACTGTGATGACGGTCAGTGTCAGGACAGGTAGATTTATTTCGTGTGCTGGTGTTACAGATTACCACCAACCTGGTCCCTTAATACAACAGGGATGTATTCGCTTATAATTCTGGAGGCCAGAACTCCAAAATCCAGGTGTCCACAGGGCCGTGTTCTCTCTGGAGGTTCTAGGGGAGAATCCTCTGCCTCTTCCAGCTTTGGGAGGTTCCTGGTGTTCTTTGGCTCAGGGAAGCATCACTTTAACCTCTGCCTCTGTCTTCATGTGGCCTCTCCCCTGTGTGTCTGTGTGTCTTACATCTACCTCTGCCTTTCTCTTATAAGATCTTCTTGGATTTAGGGCCCATCCTAAATCCAAGAATCTCTCATCTTTAGACCCTTAATTTAATCATATATTCAAAGACCCTTTTTCCAAATGAGGTCATATTCACAGTTCTGGAGCTTAGGACTTGGACATATTTCGGGGGGCCACTATTCAACCTACTACAGCAGGTGACATGATTCTGAATAAGACAGGGTCGTGGGGATGAGGATGAGAGAATATATTTGAACAATATTTAGAAGGTAATTGAGGTTAATACTTAGAATGATACGATGTCCAAGATTTACTTCACAACAATCCAAAAGTGCAGAGGAAGCGAGTGGGATATAAAACAGAATTTCCCCGAGTTAAGACTTATTGAAGCTGGTGGGTATACAGAGGTCATTATATTATCCTCTTTACTTTTGCATGTGTTTAAAATTTTTGAAAATAAAATCATCTCAAAAGAAGGTAATCGAGAATACTCTATTGCCTTGTGTTAATTACTTATTAATTAAGTTTCAATTTGGTTAAACCATCACGGCGTACCTGGCATTTGCTGAGTCCCTTGTTGATAGATTGTGGAGTAGCCACAGATTTGTTTGTTTTCCCAGTGATATGACACTCTTATATCACTTGACAAATAGGCCTAAAGATTTTCTCTGTGTGGAGTAACACACATCTATGACAGGATTTTGTCTTAGGATAAATGCCCTTTCAATCACAGGCAAATGGAGAATTCATGTCACCTTGTCCGAACCCAGAGCAGTTGAAACCTGGGACGAGCCAGCGTCTTTTTCCAAGGAAACAGTTTGTTTCCCTTAATCATCCCAATGTCACTTACAAGTAGGAATGAACAACAGCAATCCCTACTTGACTCCATAAACTGTCACAGGGAAAGATGAGCCGATTTAACTGTGGGAAAACTCTGAAATATTCTAATTGTCTTGTCTCCATCGCAGACAGTTGCTATCAGAGTGAAGGAATGGGAGGCAGAACCCAGTGAAATATTAAATGCAGACAAGAACGGGCGAGTGAGTGTGATTCTATAATTTAACCCACGTGCTTTTTTAAAGATCGTTTTGAGTTTCATTGTAAAGTCTGGTACAAAAATGATGTCAGAAAAATGGTTTGCTGGGTTATTTAAAAGCCTGCATACACCATTTACAAGGTATGTTGTTGACAGTTAAAAATGACATATCTATTTTTCACGGTGTCCCCCCTGACATAGACAAGGTTGCTTGAACTAGATGGCTATAAATGAAGGAAAAGGAAAGTAATGGCATTCGCAATGTAAACCTGTGCTTGAGCATGTCTTGGGCTATTTAGAGAGCTCAATGTTGCAATTCTCCAGAGGGGTGACCAGCTCAGGGACATGCGAGTCTGATATAAGCACTGCGTGCTGGAGCTTCCTTGTACCCTCCAATCGTTTATCTCAGTTTCTTTGCTATAATCTTCATGTTGGGGTCTGCCTTCTCCTGACTGCAGCGTTTAGGATGCTCACACACTCTGCACTCAAATCCCTGCTATGCCAACTGCTGATCTTGAAACCTGATTTTGGCTGACCAGCCCCCCTCTCAGGACCAGTTTCTCCTTCTCTAAAATGGACCTAATGGTTTCTAACTGTTTCAAAATTTGTTGAGAGAATTAAATGGTATAATGCATGTGATACACTTAGCACAATGTTTGCCCTATGTGGACCACTCAATAAATATTAGCTGTCAGTGTGAGAATAAAGAGAGTTACTGGGCCTCAAATTCAGAGAGAAGAAAATGAAATCCATGTGCTAACATGTAGTTTGCAGCCCTGCAGCAGTATCACCAATGCTGAACGTCAGGCTCCACCTTGGACTTGAGGGGACATCTGCACTTTGATATGATCTCCACATAATTGGTATGCACATTGAAAATGAGAAGTGCTGGACATGCTCCTGTTGCAGGATATTGCAAGGAAAGGTTTCCCTGGTGCCTCAGAGCTGGAAACATAAGTGCTAAGGATCCTATCTGTTTCAGAGAGAGGTCAATAGTTGGCGTTAGACACGCTTCTGGCCCCTGACCCCACCCCAGCTGTCTGAGGGTCTGCATAACTGATTCTCCCACTAGTCTAAATTAGCAGAAGCCTGGGGACGGGGGTCCATAGAGGGATATATCAGTCAGGAGTTGTAGGCTTAGAGTATAATGGAGTTGTGGATGTCGCCTTCTGCTCTTCTGAAAGCTCAGAAAGGCATACCTTTGGGAGATACTGTCTGCTTCAGGAGATCCTCTTCATTCTTGCTTAAGTGGGTATCAATTTGGGACTGTAAATTCATCTTGTTTATACCTTAAACTGAAACTACATTAAGAAAATGTAATCTGTAATGGGTGCATAAGTGAGATCATGAATATACGTGTGCATAGGTTTATATAAAAATATGTCTAGTAATGCAAAATTTGTGTATATACATTGTTTTAGATCACCTGAGGCACTGGAGGAAGTGGGGAGGCAAAGCTCTTTCTCTGTGCTTGGAGTTCGAAACTAATATTTCTTGAGTCCCTGCTTTGTGTCATTTTTCTCCAGTTGATGGTAGAGCCAAAATTTGAACTCAGCTCTGGCTCCTTTCAAAGTTGGAGCTCTTCCAGGCAGGAGTTGCTGTATTTCCTTCCCTTTCTCTGGAGTACCCAGCAACTGAGAAATCTAATCTCTAACCAAGCCTCAAGTAGATAGGCACACTCTTTAGCCAGAGTCAAGAAAAGCAGCTTTGGGGGTTCCCTGGTGGTGTAGTGGCTAGGCTTCAGCGCTCTCAATGCCACAGTCTGGGTTTGATTCCCAGCCAGGGAACCATGTACCAACCCCCCCACCGCCCAAAAAAAAAGAAAAAAAGAAAAGCAGCTGGGACTAGAGACATACAGGTGCTGGGACCATGTCTTATATCTGGGGCCTTTCTTATGGTCCAGTAATTGAGAAGCACCACTCAGCCAGCCCTGCCCCGCTTCTCGTGGCTCTGAGCTGGATATGGAGTGATGTGAGTTGAGGTGTCTGTAGTCCTGAGGTGGAAATAAATCCACAGGGATACATCTCAGCCGTGGAGGTGCAAGTCCATTTCACTCAGTGTTTCTCGGAGGCTTTGAATAGCAGCAGTGGAACATTTGCCCATGAAGGCAGTTTGAGTCAAGTCCACTGAGCTGGATTTCCAGGGTCTGACCAGCTGGAGATGAAGCTGAGCCAGGCTAGATCTAAGGCTGGGAGCCCTGGATTGTTGTCTTGACTTTGAGCAAGAGCAGAATCCCAGAGGTAAGAAGAGATTCTTTTGGGAAATGCTGTCAAGCTTACCTTCTTAGTCTTTGTTTATTTTTTGTTTTTTGGGGGGAAGGGCAGTTCCTTCTTTTATAGAACCTAACATCATTGTCTTCAAAGCAGGCAGTTGGGAGTTACACTAATTAATTTTGTTTCTCTGGTAGCAGATTTGCAAGCCAGAGTGGTTTGTTCTTTACGTGAAAACCCCTCCTACCTGAGAATGCACTGGATAACATGGATTAGTGATTCCCAAGGGAGTGGGGGAGCCGCACTTAAGCCCACCCCAAGGGGATGGCCTTGCCATTGATGTTGCCTCTGTGTCCGTCCTGCATATATTTAAAGTTGAACTGCCTAGAAAAACAGAACATACATCTTGCCAGTCCAAACGTGTTTCTTGCTTTGGGTGGGAATTCCCTTTTCCTTTGTGCATGAAGACTTCATCCATCACCGCTCTTCCTTGTCCGGTTTCATTAGCCCGAGCTTGTGTTCATCTGTGGCAGCTTCATAACCTTTATTTGTGGAATCCCTCAAAGAGAGGCTTGATTATAAATTCCACGTCACAGAAATGAAGGCATAAATGCCAATCTGTGTCACTGCATAATATTTATTATTTTAATTAAAGAAAATGGATAGTGACATTTATTAGGTCACAAGTTACTCGTTAATGGCAACAAATGACAAAAAAAATTACTGATTTTATGAGCAAATCTTGGAACGTTCCTTACTGATTGTTCTGTTATGCTCTCAGTGTGAGAGGTGCTAACAGTGTGTTGGGCACATTTCTGGAAGCCAGTGGGGGGCAGGTACATTTCGAGAAATCATCAGTCATGGTGAAAAAACAGGTGAAGAAAAAAGTGCAAAATGTTAGTCATGGGACAATAAATGTTAAGTGTGAATCACCGTTCATGGAGACACTTCAAAATCAGATCACATGAGTGAGTGATGATTGGTCAGGGCGGGGCTGTAAACCCCTCCCCCAAACGCTCTTCTACCAATCATTGCACAGTTTTAGAACACTCCATTTGCAATGTTTCTAGGACTTCCCCAAACTTATAAATACATCCATAGCCAGATTGTTCCATTAGTTTAGTTATTGACTGAGTAAGAGTAAGTGTATTGTGTTTAATTGTGATTTTTTTCAAGTGTTTTTTTTTAACGTTGCTGTGTTACCAATGTTGTAAACTTAAATCTGTGGTATGTACTTTTAGTGTAGTAATGTTTCTTTCCTAACTTACTACTTCATTTCCACTATTTTACATGAAGATAGGCACTGAACAAAAGTTGTCCGTATTTAAAAACAGCTGGTTTAAAAACAAGGTGTCCAATTTATAGAAATGGGTTTAAAAGGGAGTACACAAGTGAAGAAGGTTAGGAACCACAGTGGGGAAAACGTCCTCTTTCTGAGACGGAAAATCAGAACTGACTGGTGAATCGAGAGTTGCTTTTTACCCCAGCTCTCTTTAGGACATAGTTGGCTTCATGAGATAATTATAAGTGTGTGTGTGTGTGTGTGTGTGTGTGTGTGTGACTACCAAAGATACCATAGGACAAATATGGTTTCAGGAATCAGGGATATAGATGTATTAGAATTTTGGTCCATACAAGAGGCATCCCCATTGAAGTACCCATTCAGACTGGGAAAATATGTACAAAGGAGTGATGTGTAATGGTCCAAAGGCGGGGGACTTACGGAATATTTAGATGCAAATTATGTCATTTAATGCTCACACTACTACCATGAGGAACAGACTTTAACATCTTCATCCATGTATTTATTCAGTCAGTCAACATGCGTTACTGGGATAGCTTATTTTAGGGAAGAGTCTATGGCTGAGAAAACACACAATTGAGTAGTAACGTGCCCATGGTGCCATAGCCTGTGAGTGACAGTCCTGACATATGAACTATCATTTGTATGACTTTAAAACCGGTGATCTGAATCACTATTCCACTCTGCCCCTGAAACAGTGTCTTCTAATGATGGGGATTTTGACCACCACAGTGGGCAAAGTAAGGAGATCTGTGGCTCTGAGGAGATGGCTGCTACTAAGGTTAATTTTTGTTTGTCACGATACCTATAAACTTCTGTTTCCCTGGACTGTTATTCCTTTGGTTTCTGTGTGCTTCTATCCTGAGTGAACAGGCGAAAGGACAGTGCTGAAAATTTAAGGTAGATTGGTTTCTTAAACAAAAATCATTAACTTGTTTACAATCATAACTGGCTGTGGTCTTTATTTGATATATATTTTATTTGCATCCTATTGGTGGGACAATATTAAAATTCATGGATTAAACTGTTTGTACTTCAGTTTGCTAGTAATTGCTTTATTCCCTTAGTTCTATGACAACATGAATAATCCTGTTTTAAAGACAGATACAGTTCACATTTACAAGATGGGCTTAAAGATAAAGCCACACCAGGGGAAAGAAAGAGCTGCAAATGTTTATTGAATGCATACTTTGGGTAAGCCCTTATATTGTTAGTGACTTTCCATGCATTTTAGCATGTAGTCTTTTAGGATATGAACTGTTATTTTCCCACTGTACAGGTGGGGAAATTGACCCCCAAACTCTTTTCATTATACAACCAAAGGCTATTAGATCAATGGTACACAATGGGTATGTGGTTCATGAAGCCTCTGATATTGGGGTGCTCAATGCCTGACCTTTGTAAACAAATTTGTAGCATTTCTTTCTGACCTTTTTCTGGTTCTTGTATTAGTTATATTGGCCTTAAAAATGAGTTGGGAAACATCCCTTCCTGCTCTATTTCCTGACAGAGTTTGTCTGAGATCGATAATATTTATTTCTTCTCAATCTCAGGTGATAGAATTCATCAGTGAAGCCGTGGAGGCCTGGAGTTTTCTTTGTGGAAAGGTTTTTAGTTATGAATTCATTTTTTTCAACAGATACAGTATTATTCAGTTTTTCCATCACTTCTTATGAAGTTCTGATAATTTGTACTTTCAAGGAGTTTGTACACTTTATCTGTGTTGAATTTATTATTTTTCGTAATAGTCTCTTATCATCATTTTAATGTCTGTAATTATATCCTCTTTCATTATTGATATTGGTTAATTTATGTTTTTCTCTTTTGATGAGATTTGCTAGTAGTGGTCAATTAAAAAATTTTTTTTAAAGAATCAGCTTTTGGTTTGTTGATCTTTCACTATTGTTTGATTTTTATTTTATTGATTTCTCCTCTTTAGTATTTCCTCCTTTTAGTTAGTTGATTTAAGTATCTCTAATTTTTCTAACTGCTTTCTTGAAATGGATCATTCATTTTAGGCCATATTATTTTCTAATACAAGTTTTTAAAGCTATAAGTTTCCCTCTAAGTATGACTTTAGGTGCATCACCCATTTTTGATAACATGTGCTTCTCATTATCATTCAGCTAAATATTTTCTCACTTCCCTAGTACTTTTTACTTTGGACCAGGAATTATTTAGAAGCATGTTGTATATTTTAAAAAAATTTGGGTATTTATAGATTTTTTTTTAGCCATTTCTTCATCCCATTGTTTCACATTAACTTCTATTAGTGTTTTTTTCATAAAATCTTAATACTCTTCATCATTTAAGTCCTTATAATTGATTGATATAGTAAACAAGGTTGCATTAAACATCTTTGTATGCATATGTAGATATTCTTATCTTCATTGTTTGTTTAACTCATATTACCAAAAGTGAAATTATAGATTTAAAGGGAATGCCGTTTTTAAAATAGTATATATTTTTTCCAAATTGCCTTTCATGAATTTGCTACTCTTGCCTCATCTTAGTGATCAGGATTTCTATTTTCCAGGAGTTTCCCTGCAGAGATTACTACCTGCATGAAATACAAAGTCAGTAGTTACCTACGGAAATCATGCAATATGGCTGCTTTGAGGAACAACCTAAGTTTTATAACCCTGGATTCCACAAGTGGCAAATAGCTTCTCCCATTTTCTGTGTCTAAATATGCTTTCATGTTAAAACTTCAAGGCTATAAGAGTAATTGCTACTCAACAATCTGGCCACATCCTTATTGTCTGTGTCACTTTTTCTTTTAAAGCAAGAATTTCAGTTTTCATAAATTTGGGGTCTTAAAGATCATTTTCTTGGTATCTACCCAGGATTTTGGAGCAATCAAGGGGGTCACAACAGACTCACGGGCTGTATAACATTTCTTTTCTTTCTGAACATGTTGCTTAGAAAACTAAACCCACCCAAGGTCCTGAAATCAGACCACGGAGTTTCTTTAGTGTCAGTTTCTTTAGAGCTTAGTGGAATCCTTAGAGCATTGAGAACCCATATCTTCCTCCAAGTTCCAAGCTGTCTCTAACAGAGGCATTGCATTTACAAATAGCAGACATCAGTTCACTCCTAGGGCCAATAACTAGTCTATGGTGCAGATATTCACAGTGCTGAGATTTATATTGATAACAAGTCTCTAAAATGTATGCTTAGTTTACATGGGCTTCCTCAGCTTGTGGAGGTGAACAAGGGCTTACCAACTATAATAACCAACACATAGTAATAAGCTCCATATTCAAGCATGTACTCAGCCTTTGAGTACATGTGACTCATATGTATTAACTACAGTAGATTCTCAGTTAACTGGCACTCATGGTGATTGGTAGGTGCTGGATAAATGTAAGTAGACTCTCCGTTAAGTGGAGCTCAAGCAACTGGCACTCATCTCAAGAAACTGGCAAAAAATTTTTGTCAGTTGCTTGTGTTCTGGTTAATGGAGAATCTGCTGCACTTTTTTTTTGTTCAGTCTCACTGCTGTTTCTGCTTGATACAGCTGAACCTGCTGCCACTAAGGCCAGTCCAAATTCAAAGAGAGGATGATTAGACTCTCCCTCTCAATGGGAGGAGTAGCAAATATTGCCATTTTAAATTTCCACAAAATGATTTTAAAAAGGAGGGCATTAGTCAGGAAAACAGAGCCACTGCAGGTATATTAAAAAAAATTTACTATATGTACCAGAATCCCATGAACATGGGAGAAGTACAGGTGTGATGGTTTGGAAGCCAGATGATCAGAGATACTAATGACTGAGACTTGACATACTGGGGCAGATGGAGAAGTCACAGCCCCTAGGGAAGGGGAAAAGCCCCTGTACATAGCACCATCCTGCACAGTGGGGATTTATGGGTAGGTCTGTGAAGCTGCCAGAAGTGGCTGCCAGAGTACCCCTCAAGCAACGGCCTCTATTTCACTGCCACCTTCCAAATCTCAGGTGAGTACCTGCCATTGGGAAACTCTAAGCTGAACCCATAGAGAAAGATTCTAGAAATAGAGTTCCCAGCCATAGAGGGGATGGATGGTGGGGTCATCCTGACAACAGATCCAGCAATGAGACTCTCTTCTTTGGACCCTCATAACATTTAATGTATGCTTGTCACAGTGCAGGAGTTCCAAAAGTGCTACCCTTTTCCCCATTTCAACACTCCTTGGGGACCTTGCACAGTGCCATGATAGGAAACTAGGTACTCAGCACAATGAGCTGCCTAAAACCTTAGCCCAGAGACACACAGAAACACAGGAAAAAGCAATATATAAATAGGAGCATCAGATTTGTGTCCATTGGCAGTTCAAAGGTGGTGCACAGGCAATTGGGACCTACAGATAGGGCAGAGAAAGCTCCAAGAAGAGAGAGGGGGGAAAGAAAGTGAATATATCACTGATGAATGACATTATTCTTGGAAATTTGCCCCAGATTATCTGTGCATATTCCAAAAGAGTCTAGAAACACAGAGGAATGAAATATCAAGCTCTTAGATGTACCTGGTATTTCAAAATGAACTAAGATGGTAGACAAACGGTTAGGAAGCATGAATTCTTTGGAGATGCATGAATTCACTGGTAGATTACAGAATTAGGGACATCCAATGTAGAGATCAGGTGATTCAGATGCTACCTGGTTGGGGAAGCTGTCCACCACCCCAGCCCTGGTCAATAGCATAACTCAATTCCAAGACCCAGTAGAAGATAGAGCTTGCATGACACATACACTTTTTAATCCCCTCTTCTCTCAAGATGACCCAAAAGCCTGGGAATTTGCCTTTCACAGCACTAGCCACATAGTTATGATGCCTAAGCAACCTGGAGAGGGCTGTCACGTGAGGGACATTTTCTTTTCTCCAAGGTCATCATCAGACAGCTAGCCTCATCTAGCTTGTCTCTTAGTTACTTTGATCAAAACCTTTCATTGTCTGTTGAGTTAGCATTTCATGTCTTACCCTGTACAATCAAATTCTCCTTTGCTTACTTGTGCTTATCTAAACAACTAATGTCAGAGTTCCTCCTGTGTTTTTTGCAGAGAAGCAACCTTGGCAGTCAACACAAAAGAGTGAGAAGAGAGGAGTGTTGTGTGCATTTTCTTTCAGCTTTCAGGATTGGTGACATGTACACTTCGTTGACTTCCTATTTCCCAACATGATTTAGGTTGGAGATAATGTAAACATCATGAACATAATTTTAATAGTCATTCTTACCATCAGGATGGCTAATAGATATATATATATATATAGATATATCTATATATATCTATATATATATATATATCAGAACTTAGTCTGTTTCCAGGGATCTTCTAAATGCTTAACATGTAGTATTACCTAATTAATTATCAAATGAGCCCGAAGGGTTTGCAGCTGTTAATATGGGTTAAGTTATTGCCTGGGGTCACCCCTTAGATACAGATCTTTGGTTGGCATTTGGATCTTAGGTCTTGTTTTACTCCTGATTAGTTTCTAAACTCAGAAACTAAATGATCTCAGGAACCATGGGAAAGAGAAAAGTTACCAGTTTCCTTACTTTTCTATCACTTTTGACGAATCTAAAGGTTCTTTTGATTCATACTTTACTTTTGATCCTTAAAAGAAAAATATGCTAAATTACTCTTCATTGTTAGCCTTTACAACATTCCTTTGATTTCACTCTAACTTTATTTTCAACAACATAGATGCTCCTATGCATGCTTCTATGTATGCATGCTTCTGAGAGTGATACTATAAATCATTCTTGTTAAATTCTAGTTCATTTTCACACCCAGCTCTAAGATCTTCAGCAGAAATTTGGTTTTCAAGAGCTTTGAGAATAGCCTGGACTAGATTAGAGATTTGTTTCACAGATCCGTAACTCTCTTTACATCATAGGATTTTAGACTAAAAAGGGCGTATCAGGAATGCATAGAGAAAAGACAGATACAGTGAACAGCAGCGATGCAGAAAAAAGCTTTGCAAGACAGCCTTGGGAGAAAGGGAAGTACAAGGCAAAGATAAGTACTCTTTGGGTTTTGAATAGAGCCCTCAAATCTGAAAATGGGGAGAGGCTCTGACTTCATCTGAGGGGAGTGATGGAGCCTGGAATAGTAGAAAGGGCAGGGGCTGAGGTTATATAGTTAATTTAGATCTTGAGAAATATGCTCTTGGGAATATGAGGAGAGGCTGAACAGGTTAATGATTTTCCTATCTAAATCGTCCGAAGCACCTCAGTAAGACCAGGGTTGGGGGACTGAAACTGAGGGTAAAATAGCTTTTTATTTCCTTTCTTACTTAGTCCAAGTCTCTTCTCCATTGGAGAAAACTAGCTTTCAGTCTTTGAGCACATTCTGCTCTGTGTTTTGGTTCCAACTGTTTACCCCTCAGTCTTTTTGCAATTAAAGAAACTAAGGGCAGGCAGGGTCAGCTAGTTTAGCAGTTTAAAAGAATGCTTCTCTCTTTGAGAAACAATGTCAAAGATTCCATCCTTCAACACTTTCACATTTGCATTTATTGTGGATCATTTTTCCTGGTAATTTACTCCTTTTTAGTGGCTGAGCTTTCAAATTGCCTTCTTTCGAGGAATAGTTTATGACTAGGCCACTTACATTGTGCTATGGACTGAATGTCTTCGTCCCCTGAAAATTCCTATGTTAAAGACCTAACCCTCTAATTTGACAGTAGTATTTATAGGTGGGGCCTTTGGAAGGTAATTAGGTCATAAGTGTACAGCTCTCCTGATGGCATTAGTGCCCTTATAAGAAGAGGCATGAGATTGCAATCTCTCTCTCCCATACCCCCGATGTGAGGGTGCAAGAGGATAGACATCTAAAACCAGAAAGAGGACTCTTACCAGGAAAAATATAGGCTAGCACCTTGATCTTGGACATCTAGTCCTCAGAACTGAGAGAAATGAGTCATTTTGTCTAAACTGTAGTCAATTGTAATTTGTTACAGCAACCTGAACTAAGACACATTGCTATAGCTAAAAGTTTTAAAATCTTCGTGGGAACAACAACAACAAAAGCTTTTAAATCAATTAAGAATCAGTTGAGAATAACAAAATATTATGAAAATAGCACATGCTTTGAAGTCATGCAGAGTTGGGATTGTATCCCATTTCTCACACAGGAATTAGGTGCCTTTGGACAATAGCTTAATTTCTTTGACTGTCAGTTTCCTAACCAGAAAAATGGGGATATTGCTTCTGAAAGGTGGAAACATAAAATAGGTAAATTGCTTAACATTGAACTTGGTATGTGATGAAACCTCAGCAGGAAGTAGCTATTATTCATACCCACCAGAGTCACGTACATTTTCCCTGACACCACCAAATATTGGGGAGGATATGGAGCAACTGGAATGCTCCTGCACTGCTGGTGAGTGTGCAAATTGGTACAACCACTTTGGAAAACTGGCTGAATACAGCAGAACCTATAACCAGCAATTCCACCCCAGGTATATACCCAACAGAAGGACATACATATGTGACCCAAAAGCCATGTACAGGAATGATTACGGAAGCACATTTTACATTAGTCAAAACCCCCAAACAACTCAAAAGTCTGTAGATAGTAGATCTGGCAATGAGAAGGAACTATTGTTGCATGCAACAATTTGGATGAAGCTCACAACCATAACATTAAGTGAAAGGAGCTAGACATAAAGGAGTACATAAGGTATGGCTCCATTTCATATAGTTCAAAGGCAAGCAAATACTACCCATGTGATAGAAATCAGGAGAGTGGTTACCTTTGAGGCTGCTGACTGGGGAGTAGCATGAGGGTCAGGGGAGCTGGCCGCGTGCTGCATTCTTAGTCATTTCTTGATCTGGTTACAAGAGTGTGGGCACTTTGTAAAATTCACTTGAGATACAGTTTTGATTTGTGCACTTGTCTGTATTTTTTTCATAGTTAATCAAAAATATTTAAAACCAAAGCTATTATTTCTTTGTTACTAGCTTTCTTTAGAGGGGTTGGCATTGACTCTCTTTCCTGTGGACCCGTGCTCCAGCTGGAGTCTTTCAAGGCAAGTCTAGTGCTCTAGACTCCTCTATCATCAGCTTTCCTCTAACTGCCCTGGGTATTCTCAGGGGCAGCACTGTAAAATCAGACTTGACTCTTCTGTATGATCAACTCTTTCCTGAGTGGGGAGGAGACAGCGGCCCTGCCCCTCAGGCATGATGCCCTGCCAACCCCTCAGAACTCTTGGTTGATTAAACTCTACATTGTGCATAGCTTGCAAAGTCCAGGATATTGTTTAGATGTAAGCCACTGGAGAGAGGCCCTGGTGGAAGTGCTCACATTCAGAACCAAAGAATTAAAGGGTCTTTTAACTGTGTGCTTGGGCACAAGTTTATCTGTGGATTTTGGTATAAATTACACTGATGGCTAGAGAGAGATCTTGTTCTTAAAAAGGAGGTTGGTTAACTTTAAAAGGCAGTCATTTGAAGCAGTAAGCAAAGTTGGTGAGAATATCCATGACTTTAATCTCCTCCCCAAAAGTGTTTGGGCACCTAGTACATACCAGGCATGGCGTGATGCTTTTACATATATTATATCAAATTTAGTCTTCAGGGCAGCTCGATGATAAAGATAGCATTAATTCATCTAGATAGCATTAGTCCATCTTCCAGATGAGGAAATTGAGTCTCAGAGAGCTAAAATACACTGCCCATGGACACAGGACTGTTAAATAACTCAAGAATACCTGATTTTTTTGACACATCTGTTTGATACCCATACCTAACATGTACAATGAATTTCATACTCAAAGAACTGATGGAATTTTGCTAGGATTGTCTCTACAGAAGGTCAGGGATAAATCTGTAGGTGAAGAGAGCTCAGTAAGCAAGAGTTGAACAAGACAAGAGAAGACAGCATTGACATCTATTGGGAATTTTGTGATTCTCTCATATTGCGATTTCATGGTTCAGGTGCTTGTCCTGGGTTCCCAGCCATTCTGCAAGCTGGCCAGGGTGAGCACACACTACTATTTGTCTCCAGTTCTCACACAGCATCCAGGCTAGGACTGTGCACGCAATAACCCTTCAATGTACACTTGACAGTCAGATTTGGTCATGACCACTTCTCAATGGCCATAGAAAAATGCCATGTATGTAGCCCTTGGTCATTCTCTGTGACCCCTGATATGACCAGTAAATGGAACCCTTCAGGACATGGTGAGTTTTCTTTTGTCAAAGTGGGGGTAACTGACATTGACACTTTGTCCTCTTATTGCCTCCGTCACGGCTCATCAATTAACTCATTCCTTGAAAATCTATTGATTAAAGATCCACCACAATGGTGGCCCAAGTGACTAGAGTTGCAATGTCACATCTTAGGGCTCCCTGCCAACTCCTTGGGCAATTCTGCTTGCCCAATTAAACACCTTGCATCACCCTGACTGCATTTGCAGAGACTTCTCTCCCCATTCACCTGTTAGTGAGCATTAAAGGCAAACTCAATTTTATGCAGATAAATAGAGTTTAGTGGTAATGTGCTGTATGACCTTTGAAGTGACAAGATGACATTAATTTTTAGGGATTCTACCTTCTCAGGCTGTCACTGTTGAGCATGTAACTTGATGAGAAGTGGAGGTCTCTGCATTCTGAGGATGTACTTACAGTTTAACATGCTGTTTCAAATGTTAGGAGGCTCTCTCTTTAATTTTTTTTCACCAGCTTGACAGTTTTTCAAACATATTCACTGTCAGCCCTAACAACCTGTCAACAAATGCCATTATGTGAAAATTGCCAAGACTCGCTTGAGGACTGTGAGAAGTGACAGACATGCCACACGGATAAGTTTCTCAAAAACCTAGGGCTGAAACTTTTGAAAGACACTCTGGCCCTTCCAAGGGAAAAATGAACAGTCAGATCTCTAGGAAAAAAAAAAAAACCAACATACACTTGTCATATCAGATATCTGTTTCTTTCCTGGGCAAATTAAGGTGTATGTGAAAGAATAAAACATACAGAGGACAATAGCTGTGGAGATCCGAGGCTGTGCTGTGTCTCTACTCTTCTTCTCAGCGAATCCAAGAGAGGAACAAAAATCCATTTTTTTTCTTCCACTAGAGAATTTAAAGGGAGGTCTCCTTCATTTTTAGGTTGAATGTTTCTGGGGATAGAAGCAGGAAGAATAATTTAGATAAAGCCCAGTGGATCCAACCATAAGCCTCAGACATACAACAATGAGAACTTGTCTTAATATCAGGACAAGTGGTAAAATATGGTGATAAACTATGAAGGAACTATTTTGGTGTAGTACAGCAGCCTTGGATTTGAAATTGGGAGACCTGGATTGGGATTCCACCTTTGGTGTTTCAGCATTGTCTGGTTTTGAGTGCTTTATTTTAACCCACCTTGCCTCAGGTTCCTGCTCTGTGCACCAGGGATGGTATTACCCACCCAAAGTGCTGTCATGAGGAGTCAGTGAATTAATGTCTGAAGAGAACTTTGCTCGAAAAATGGCGTTGAAATCTGAGACTTGGCCAGAAAATGTCTCTGACTCCAATGGTCACATCTCATTTTAGGTGTAATTTAATTTGGCTCTTCATTTATAACTAAAGTTTCTGTTTACCCAAATTCAACTCAAGTGAGATGTTTTGTGTTTTGTATTACATTTCAAACCCAAGGCAACTCACCCATGAACACTGGCGGTGAGAGAGAGAGGGAGGCAGGTGACAGGAGAAACAGAAGCTGACCTGAACTGCAAATGACCTTCCTGCCCCAATGATGTTTGGTCAGCCTTTACTTGATTTAGTCACAGGTGTAGGGCTGCTAGGTTTTGGTGTGGTTTGACCATTTTTCTTTCTTTCTTTTATTTTAAACTTCACTGCTTGCTAGCTGCATCTCTCTCACATCTTGACTCCTCTGAGATGAGGAATTCTCCCCAAAGAGGAATTCATGTAGGAGACCCACCAAGGGATCAAGGGAACAACTTTCCATCACACTCTACAAGGAGAAGAAGAGTTTGCCTTCAAGTCTTGGGTATTTTGTCCTAAGGAAGAGCAGAAAGGGGATATCTAAACAGAATTGGGGTGAGGCTTCCTAGGGACCCAGCCTAAGAAGTAGAGCCTGAGGTCAGTGGGCATTTCAGTGTGGAGTATACCTGTCTTCCCCCAGGTTTCTTCTATATCACATTCATAGTCATCTCCCCATTTTCAGATATATCTGGGCACCCTTTGCATTCTTAGAATATCTTATATTTTCCTGTTGTGACTGGGGTATCTTTTTAAAAAGATGGAAATATTTTCCTTCCCTATAATTTCTCTTCGGACCTTACGTGTTGATGCTGAACTTGTGATTTAGAGAAACATCTCTGATGCTCCTCAGGAGGTATTGATCTGGCTGGGGTGGGGATAGTGGTCTCAGATGCTAATTGGCTGGTATTTATCAAGGGCTCTCAGTATCCCATATGCAAGCCCAAAGGACAAATACCTTCTGAGCTGACTGGGTGTAGAATCCACATTTGTAATTCCTGACTCCATTCTTAGGGTCTACACTACTTATGATCAGAAGTGGAGATTATGGTGATGGTGCAAGGACAGATGGAAAAGGACTGGGAAGATGTGGATAGGTGGCCATGGATTTAGCCTGCTTTGTAAAAATCTTGACCTTGATCCTCATTTATCAGATATGATAAATGTTGCCCTATTTAACACAGCTCAACTTCTCTGAGCCTCTGTTTCCACCAACTGTGACGTGGTGAGAACGTCTGTGTGTCAGATCCCTCAGGAGGACGCACTGTGTAAGAGGATAAAGTCCCACTTGGGGACTACCTGGGGGTCTGATTTAGTTGGTAGCCATTGTGGGCCTAGTGATTTGTGATGATTATGTTTGGAAGCTATTTGACTTGAGCAAAAAACCTAGTATCTAAGACATTCTCTGTTCTGTAAAAGTGATAAATTTGCTGTTAATTGTGATGATGATTATAATGAAAATAATGATAGCCCTTACTCACTAACGCAGTATTCACTTCGTATAATGCATTCTGCATGCACAATACCATTCAGCCTCTCATATAATCCATCGTGACTGGATTAATTATATACCTTTGTTAAGCCCTTTCAAAAGACGAATAAACTGAGGTCTAATTAAGGTTAATAACTTCCTTAAGGTTATAGAGCTACTAAATGGAAGAGCTAGTCCCACTTTTGTCTGAGCTCAGGGCTAGGGACTAGCTCTCAAAGATACATGATTTTCACCAAGTCTCGTACACAGACGCCAAGAGTCCTTTATGCTGCTGCAGAGTGTTTCCAATTTAAACTTCCCCTGTTCTTGTCTTTGCCATTGTGCCCTTGGGAGCAGAGCCTTCACCTTGATTTTGGCTGTAACTCCCATTAACTCTAATGGACGGCCAACACATCTCCCCCAGCATGTTGAGATGAGATTATTTCCCATCCAATTGTTTTAATGTTGTGGGTGTTGAGTGAGTCTACAAACATTTAACCTTTGGTTTTATTGTAAGGCTCAAAGCCGACAGGGTGTGGGGAGAAGATAAACCAGGACACAGATGCCAAGAAAAGATGTATTGGAGATGGCTTTCTGAGAGCACAGCATATGGAATAACAGAAAAATAATTACAAGTGCATTTGAGAAGTGGATGGATCTTTCTGTTTTGACTTTCAACCTTAGATAAATATTGCCAGAATGCAGAATGGAAGATGCTAGGACAAGTAGAACAGTGCATATTATATAAGATGGCGATAGAACAGCTGTTTACTTTTTCATTATTTAAAAAATATAATAATATTCTCAAATGTTTAGAGTGCATCAGGATTTTATATACACGATTCTTTTCTTTTGTTTATTTTCTGGTCCTCATGATCATCTTGTATGGTTTGAAGGTTCAAGCGTATGGCCTTTTGTGCCCTTGCTTTGAATCTCACTAACACCACTTACAGGTTTGTGACGTAGAGAAAGATATTATTAATTAATCTTTCTGATGACAATGACATATTTAAACCTCATGGGGTCATTGTGGGAGATATATATATACACACACATGTATATGAAAATAAAAATATTTCAAATAAATAAAAATAATAAACACATTATATATTATATTAATTATGCTGTACAGGCTTGGAACTTACTAGGTGCTCATTAGATGCTGTTATAATAAAACTATCATTTCTTTCATTGCACATCTTCCATTAAGTAGGTGAGTAAGCAAAGGCTTGGAGAGGAGATTTGAACCATCCATGGTCACACAGCTTCTTTAGGGCAGGGAGGGGACATGAGGACAGGGTCTCCCAGTTCCCTTGGTGTCCATTTTTATTGGTAACATTGGGGATAAATCATTTTAGCAATGTGACTTTCTGAATTCACCGCTGAAGTCCCCAGAAAGTCTCAATCCACTCTCAACTGGATCACGCTGTCTCTAAGTACACAGCCCCATATGGCATCTCCGTCTCCTTCCCATCTCCTGGCTCTTGGTGGCAGCTGCTCTTCTAGCCGCTCTGTTTTCCCACTGGGAATCATGGTCCTGAAGTGCCCTTAGTCACTGAGTCCCAAAGCCATGCTGGTTGGCTTTCTGTTTTCTGTTTTTGTTTTTGTTTTCTTTACAGCAACCTTAGCTCATTTTCTTAATGAGATCTCCTTTGTAACCCCCTTCCCTTGCCCCAGGATCTCAGAACAGATCCTCAAGGAATTGCAAGTTGTCACAAGCAGCTGCAGCTCTCTCAATGTCCTCTCCTCAATTTTTTTTCTCAGATGACATTTATGATGTCAGGGTGAATTCCATCCCAATATAATACATTTTCTAGGTGTTACACAAGTCCTTGGCCACCAACCTCAGTGGGAGAATTCAATTTCAGTCCAAAGAGGCCCCTTAGGTTTTCAAAGAAATGGAGCCCTTTCCCAATGCTCCAGTGATGCGCCCTGGGAGACGTATCTGCTGTTCCTATGGAGCACTTATTACTTGTTCTGAGAATCTTCCACTAGTAGCGTTCATCAGACGGCTTCTGCATTAGAATGCAAGTACCCTGAGAGCAGATTCTGTCATATATAGACACACACACACACACACACACACACACACACACACACACATTTATATTAAATATATAATCATAATAAATATATATTATATATATTTATTGTATGGATATATACATATATTTCTAAAAGTACTCAATGTTTCACTGCCACTATGAAGCTCTACTTAGATTTGCATACATGCACAGTGCTTAGTAAATGTCACTTCTCTTGAGTTTAATTAAACATTTCAAATTGGTGATAAAGGAGAAAGAATCTAAGGAAACTTTTAGGAGTGGGAAGGTTCATAAAATCAACTCTCCTTACCTCTGGAGTCTAATGTGGAAATTGGAATGTATTCACCCTTATTTATGTACTCTAAGTTTATCTGTTCTCAGATGGCATTTGGTTCCTTTTCCCAGTTTTGGATAAGTATAATGGGTTCAACCTAATCATGGGTTTCAGCAGGGTAGTAACTGTTATCTGATGGCTGTTTATTAGGCTTGATTTGGAACCCGAGAGCTTATAGAGAAGGATCATGATAATACTTATAAAACCTTCAGGGCTGGTTTCTGAGCCTGTTATAAAAAGGTTCATCTATCATGTGTTCAGATGGGTGCATGAGTGTTTTTACTAATGATTTTGTTCAGAGAGGGCAAGTTTCTGAGTTAACAGTTTAACTTTATCAAACAGAGATTAAGCCACTGCATATCTCATTGTCTCTCTTGTCCCAACACAGGGAAGGGAAATTCATGGTAGAAACCATTGTGACCTCTAATATTTGGAACTTCTCTTCCTGAGATAGAAAACTGAGATGGGTGTCTCCTGGTTCTGATGAGCTCAGAAAATATTTGCTATAATGTCCAGCTGATCATGTGATCCCTGGTTTAAAAGCATTCAATGTTGTCCCACTGCCCGTGAGATAAAGATTGTAATCATTAGCAAGGATAGCAAACCCGGATCAGACACCCATGGCCATGAAAACCTCCTCTGTGCATTCCCTCTACTTCTGCTCCATTATTGTTAGGGGTCTGTTTTAAGAGGATACGGGCTTTGTTTTCATCAGTTCTGCTAAGACACAGAGACATGGAAATGACTTTCACGAGGGGAGAAGTTTAGCAGGGCTGGAGTGAGAAGAGATACGAAGATAAACCTGAAGGAAGTCTAGTTTTTTTCTTTGCTTTTTAAAGTTGATATCCAAGAACTAGGAACTTTGTTCATGTACTGACACTTGAAGCTAGGTAAAGTAACTTTAGCAAGCATACCATGTTGAGAATTGGTCCTTGGATGCTCCACATCCCATATAATCACGCAGGCTTATGCCACAAATTTAATAATTCACTTAGGTGTTTATATACTACTGTATGTGGGTATCTTCAAGGACAACACCCTTTCTTCTCCTGGGATTGGTTTTCCAATTCAGATTCAAAGAGCATTCATTCGTTGAACAATTGCACTTCCCAATTATGCTTTCACACCTTGTTTCCTATTGCAGAGATAAGGAAACAAGAATTTAGAGGGTAAATGATTTGCTTGAGGCCACACAGCCAGAATTCAAGTCCAAGTTTGCTCATTCTAAATTCTGATCCACTTCATCATTTAGCCAAGTATGATTCTATTTTCTGTCTTATTGTTGACCTTTTTGTTGTTGTTGTTGTTCTATTTTTGGCTGCAGGGTGACTCTCCCAATCACTTGTCAAAAAAGTCCTTCAAGTTATTTGAAACCTGTAGCATTTCTGATGCAGATCAGGACACGGGTAGAAAAGACACACAGCCATCCCTCTGAGATATCATTATCCATTCATAACACGACTATTGACTAAGCACCTACTCTAGCTCCCATGATGCATTGGGAGCTGGGGACACAGCACCTAAAAGGCTATGAGACCCCATCTCAGGAAAGGGGTACCTGATATATAAGTAAACACATGAATAAACAAAGTAGGTCATTGAGATTCTATGTGGAGGGCTTTGAAAGCAATTGGGAGCTGAGAGAGGATTTCATGTGCTTGAGAACTAACTCTGTTAAATGGGGTGAAAAGAGAGTAGTGACATTTAAGCCAAGGCCGTGAGGATGAGTGATTACTAGCTATAGGCCAATGTGGGGAAAAGCATTCTAGTTACTGGGAAGAGCAATGGAAAGGCCCAGCTATCAGGACCTTTGACTTGAGGAATTTTGTTGTGTTAGCACCACCTGACAAAGGAGTCCAGGCAAACGATTTATGCAGGGCATTCCACATGAGGGAGTCTGCTGGGCAGAGAGTCTCCTAGTGACCAGAAAGCATCTAGAAGGGCAGCTCATTGTAAACTGTGAGATTTATGCTCCTGGAGGGGCGGTGAAGCAGGCAAATGCCAAGAATGCTGCCTGCGTCTGGAAGCAGTTGAGGGAGGTCAGCCCCAGCGCGCGGAGGCTTGTCTCCGTCTGCCCGGGGTGGTGGCAGACAGCACGAGGCCGACACTTGCGCCGCACTGCCAGCAGCAAATCGCAGCTGGTTATTGCTAAATTTTGGGATTTGCTTCTTGGCGCAAAATAATTAACACTGGCAGGAGTTTGATTGCACTGATTCACAGAAAGGAACACCCAAATGATAAATCCATAGTGGGAGAACTGGCCATATGTTACAGATTGGCTTAACATGGTTGAGGTGTTAAATAAAAGAAGCCTGGGAAACAAAAACCTTTATCAGCTTTATTAGCATTGAACTCTGCGGCTTCCACTGGGGCTGACACACTTAATTAAAGATGCTCTGGTCTAATTAGGTTGCACATCAAATATACAAATACTAGCTTTTAAAAAGCCCAGCGATTGGAGTTTGGATCCTTTCTGGTGTGCATATGTGTATTTACTTGACCCCAACACCAGAGCCTTCTCTAGGGAGACATGGACACTGTCAGGCAGTTCCACCCCTTCTGGAAGGAGTCGGCACTAGGCTCCTTTGTGCCAATCCTCTCTGCATCCAGAGAAAGCCGGAGAAGGCGGACTTTGTCTCTCTTGTGTTTTTGTAAGAAGAACACTGCATTTTGGACAGTTCATCTAGAGAGCAGTTTGGGCCATATTTTTGATACAACAGTTTCTGGTTTCTTTTTGCTTTAGATAGCCAGTTGTCATCCTCCTCCTCCTCCTCCTCCTCACAATTATTACCTGGTATTGAGAGCCTAACTTACCTTGGTTGCTATTTTATATTAGTCAGTTTACTTATACTATCATGGCTTTGGGAAAGTTACTTCACTTTACTTGTCTTAGTTATCTATTGCTGCATAACAAATTACCCCTGAACTTCAGTGGCTAAAGGAACAAACATGAATTATCTCGTAGTTTCTGTGGGTCAGGCTTCGCGGAGTCCTCTGTTTTAGCTGTCGGCCAGGCCCGTGGTCTCATCTGAAGGCACAACTTGGGTAAGGTCCACTTCCAAGTTCACTCACAGGGTTGTTGGCAGGATCCACCTCACCATGCCTTGTCAGCTCGCCCGTCCTGTGCTATATAGTCTAGAAAGTGCCTCCAGGTACAAGTCTGGGGAAATTGTAGTTCTGACCTCATTTATTTCTTATCTCTCATGATGTTGAAGTCCTGGGATGGTTTTCGTTCAGTGTTTGAATTCAGTCATTTCATGTATTCTACCCCATTTTCTAGTTGTGTCTGACTGTACAGAAATACTAGTACTACTTACTTCAACATGGTCAAAAGTGAAAATTGCCCTCATTAATTCAATTAAGAATTATATATAGTTACACATTTTACACATGTATCTATATTTTGTAAGAAAGTGAGGTTGTTCAGGTAATTCTGGGGCATATCCATTGAGGAAACTGGGAAAGGGGGACCTTGGGGCTTATTGAGAGCCCGTCTCTCCTCCTGTCCAGTTTGACTTTGCACTGCTTTATCAGTCAGGTTTACTTGGGCTGATATCACCTCTGTCCTAGGCCGATCAGATATACTGTTTTCAATGGGACAGAAAATAATGGTCCTGTCTTGTTTCAAATGGTGCGTAAGGTCAGAGCGGTCTCACTGGGCTAAATGCAATGTGTCAGTAGGCTGCCCGTAGGTACTGTTTGGGATGGGGTGGTACCGTTGTTTTCTGTCCCATTGAAAACAGTGCATCCGGTTGGCCTACTCTGGTCTTAAATAACTGCTTTCTGGTGTGAAACCCCAAAGGCAGAAATCGAGTTGTGAGGCCCAGCTCTGGAGAAGGGAAGCCTGCTGAGGGCTCCAGTCATAAGCATCCCATCTCAGAGCAGGGGACAAAGTATTTAGGAAGGTAATTTTTTCCAGGAGAGTGTTTCTTACAGCTTGTGAAATACATGGACTCCACTAGAAATACTGTTGTTCAGCTCATTTTAAAAGTTCTATTGGTTTCTACCTGTATTTAAGTTTACCTGTTGCTTTTTTTTTTTTTTTTTGCTTTTTGGTATGTGGGTAGCTC
Organism: Lyroderma lyra; assembly: GCA_004026885.1. Taxonomy (NCBI): domain Eukaryota; kingdom Metazoa; phylum Chordata; class Mammalia; order Chiroptera; family Megadermatidae; genus Lyroderma; species Lyroderma lyra. The sequence continues at coordinate 355,672 of PVJL010000110.1, read as the reverse complement.
CCTGACCGGGAATCGAACCCAGGCCGCAGCACTGACAGCGCCAGCGCCGAAGCCTTAAGCCACTACACCACCAGGGAAGTCCCTTACCTGTTGCTTTGATGACAGACATCTTGTCTGGTATTCTGGCAGTGAGAGCATTTACCTTAATGCACGGGGGACAGGATGGAAGCCAAGGCTGGGGTGCCCAGAACTATTCTTGGCAGCACTTACCTTGGAGGGTATGCTATCCTTTGCCCAAGAACCAACTGAGTGGGATGTGAGGAGTAGATGGGTCCACAGACACCACACCCCAATGTCCCCGGTTCCAGTGCGAGTTCCTGGCCCCACTGAGAACCAAGGCTGTCTCCATCACCTTTGTGATTCATCCCTTCTTTTCAATGGCCTCCTCCCGCAGTACCATGCCTCATTAACTCACATGAACCTCGGCAGCCGGGAGTCCCCTGAAGATGCATAACCAGACCTGTCCGAAGAATTATCTGACCTCTCTCCACGCATGTTCAAACTTCAAGTGTCCCTTGTTGAATTCTCTCAGGGCCTTGACTGCTACAAAGAAGTGTTTTTCTATGTACTTGTTTGTTTGATGTCTGTATCCTCTATTAGACCATAAACCTCATGGGCGTGTGGGATCCTGTTCATCATCGTAGCTCCCCTGCCCAGTGTAGGACTTGATGCATAATGGGTAGCCAAGAACTATTTGCAGTTCGAGTAAAGAAATGAAAGGACATACGCAGCTATATTTCAGTCTTATATTAAGATCTATCTCGAGTTTAGAAGGCCTGGGATCAAATCTCAGCTTATTAACTTGGGGATTTTTTTAAAGTGCTTTGGTTCTCAGAAGGTATCTAACAGGAAAATATGTCTGCCTCAGTAGTTACTATGGGTGTTGTTACTGCTGGGAGTTTAGAAATGAGACCTTGTCTAGCAGAGGACTAGATATTGGTATTTGGTCTATGTTTAGTAGAACCTGGAGAAATTTTCGTTCTTAAGTGCCCTATGTTGTTGCTTTTAAAAAATGAACCATGATGGGTGGTGTGCTCTATAGTGCTCTAAGTTGGGAATAAGTCAAACTTAAGTTTGTTTTCTGGCTCAGTCATGTACCAGGTTCATGTCTTTGTTAATTCCTTCTTTGAGCCTTCGATCTATCATCTGTAAAATGAGGCTAATATAGCCTACCAGTGAGATTGTAGTGGGGGGTGGGTTAGTAGGGTCTGCAGAGAATTAGCAGAATGCTCTGGTGTGTAGTGGGTGTTTACTGCATGGTAGTCACTACTACAGTGGATAATCTCTAATGTATCAGCCCCAGTAGAGAGAGCTACATGGTAGACATCAGAGATGGTGATATTAAAATAATTTGGAATTCAGGAATGCCACTTAGAATTCTTATTGTGTTCTAATTCTTACAGCATAATAGGAGCTGCCTGTAGATTTCTGTTGAGAGGGATTTTGAAGTTGCCTGCAGGCTTGGAGGAAGGAGTGCCATGATGGGTTAGCAGTGCCCTGAGTCGTCTTAGTGAAACTGCCCTGATTGTCCCTTGTGGGGTGAAGGATGTGGAATTTGGGAACTGAATGGGGAAAGAAGAAGGGAGATTTGGATAGATCTTTAGAAGATGTCACGTCCCAGTGCATCCTGACACAATTCCCCACGATGGCTCACCACAATGGAGTTCCTCCACTATGAAGAGAGAGCCACATCCAATCTGTGTGTTTAGTGACTCCCTCTTGGTTGCCCTGTGTTTGCCTTTAACATGGACTCTGAATTTGTTTACTCAAAGTTTCAAGGCTCGTTAGGCAGGCCAAGTTTGGTTCTCCCTAAAGAGCAACCAGTTTCTTTTTGGACCATGGTCAGCAACCTTTCGCTTTGATTTCTTAGAAACTCCTCACCCTAGCTCTGGGCATCACTCTTCACTGATTCGTAACTACATGGAGGATTTTCTTTCTCTCAGAGGTGGTTGACCTTTACACCAGCCTTGCTGATGACCTGCAATTATTAACCAACCTCACAAAATGGTGATGTGGAATGTGAACAAACAACTAGAGACATTCTGTGGAAAGGACCCCAATGTGGAATGATTTTCAAAGGTTTGTTCCCATGAGGTGAGGTGAAATGATGCATGCAGAAATGCTTGGGAAATTAAAAATTACCATGGAAATGCTGATCATTGTGTTGCTTTTCATATAGGGATTTAAAAAATGATTTTACCTCTGGGTGTTTTCATGACAAGCTCTTAACTTCCAGGTCTTATCTTAAATGTCACCACTTCAGAGATGCCCTTGCTGACCACCCTATTAAAAGTAGCATTTCACCTCTTGCTGTTGCTTTAAGAGACTATCAACAGCTAGAATAATTGGTTGTGGGTGTGTTTAGTGTTCCATTGCCTATTTATCTATATATTTATTTCTTCCACTTTAAGATCCATGAATGGGGCCACATCTTTTAGTTCACCAGTCTATCCCTGATATCTAGTATATGCCTGGCACATAGTAAGTGCTCAATAAATATTTGTTGAATGAACATCTGGGACAAAACATGATATAGCAACAGGATTAGTGTGGGGCTAAAATAAATGCAATGAAGTGTTTGTGTCCTGGTTTTATCTTTTACTAGCTGTAGGATATTAGGAAACTCCCTCACCTCTCATTTATAAAAAGAGGAAAATCAGAGAGGACATACTGAACATAAATCACTGTGTGCAGTGACTGTGACAGGGTAAGTCTTTTTATAAATATAAGTTATTATTATTAAAATGACTGGATAGGAATTCATTCCCTTATTCATTCAACAACGATTTACTGCACATTTATTTGTTATGTGCTAGATGCTCTGCAAGGGGGATTTTTCTTTAGGAGAGAACTGAGCAGCCCACAGATGTGGTAGGTTTTGTTCCCTTTTTGCTGCTCTTCTTTCTCCCATTCTGGGCCCAATCCATCTGGCTCAAGAGCAACTTTAGAATTTCCTCCCAATGCTGAGTGGTCTCTTACTTCCTTCTTTCAATAAGAGCTGCTGCGTTAGAAAGAAAAATGGATCCCAATATAAGGCAAACAGCACTGAGGAGAAATAACCTTGTTAACTGTGAGAGTTAGGGCTGAAAGTTCAGGTGCAGAAATAAGCAAAGGAGGAAGGTGACACCTGTGACTTGAAAGATGCTAAGATTTAGATCCAGATCGAAGACCTACTTAATGAGTGCCTGTTGTATGCTCGGTCCTGTGCACTTTGTCTCATTTTTATTTCAGATCTTTCATCCTCCGATACCCTCTACTGTTTTCTTCTAAAATCAAAGAGATGCCTGTCTTCTCCACAGCTTCAAATACTGCTTGTCTTTGACCTCAGATCAAGTCTTCTGTCGTCCCCAGTGCAGACAGCTTCCCTTTCTTTGAGTTCCCTTAGCATCTTATTTTCACCTCTCTTGTAGACTTACACCCTCAGCTCCCTGTTGATGTTAAACAGAGAAACAAAGAGGAAGATGCGCTCTGTCAAATCTAGAAAGGGGCAACACAAGGGTGGGGTTCCTGTACTCCAGCTATTCCATTCCCCCACTTCAATTTTATGTACTCCTCTGGAATTTGAGAGGATGTCCTATGCTGACCAAATTCAAAAGAGACTACCGTATAGACAAGAGTCAATATATTGATTTACTATGGGATATTTCATTGCCACAGGGAAGGGAATACTTGCTTTAGGTGTTCAGCACCATCTCTGGGACTCCTAATTCCCTGGAGCTTGCCACTATGTCCAGATGTCACCTTTTCAACAAATGGCAAGGTTCCTTCTCCAGGGGCCATATATACCCTGCCAGAGCACACATCAGAGGAGACTTAATCCCTCCCCAGGAATAAAGTGAAAATATAGTCTAGAAATGCATCTACAATTACACGACCAATATCTGGAAGACCACTGATGCTCTTCTGGACTTCTGACAGATTCTCATACAAATCTGATTGCATTATTACCTGGACCAAACTCTTTATCATTTTGATGTTCTCCCTTCCAAATACCTCCCCTCCCTCCCAACTCTATGAGGTTGTTATTATTCACACAATTTTAAACATGAGCTGGAGATAAGGAAGATTAAGAAATGTTCAAAATTGTTTTCCTGTTAGTGTCACAGCCAAGTTTTGAGCCTAAGTCTGTGTGTCTCCAACACACTGTTTCTTTCTGTTCTATCACCCTGATTCCAAAATAAAGAAAATAGAACTTTTAATTAGTCATCTAAAACAACTTTTAAGCATGACCTTTAAATAACTCTTCTAATTTCTTCACTATGAGATGTCTGTGAAGAGCATTTGTGACTTCTCGAGGAATTCAGACTGTGTAGGAGACACTGACTCCATTCATACACCAACACAATGTTCCGGAATCCCCTTCCGGGGGGTAGAAGAGAGAACAAGAGAAGAATTCAGAGGAGGGGCAGCCACTGAAAGAGCTTAATTTTTTAAAGTTATGAAACAACCCATGATCATTGTACACATTTTAGATAAAACAGAGAAGTGTAAAAAACTACAAACACCATGTGCAATACGACGCTAAAATGTGGTGTGCACCTACTGTTTGTCTACTCAGTCTCTCATCCCAACTTTCCCTCGCCACCTTGGGAAGCTCTGTCTGTATTTTTTCTGGTCATTTCTCTTTCCATTCCAACTTTACGGTTTCTATAGAAACTTCCATTTTGTCCCTTCCCCTCTCACAGAAAACTTGGCAAATAGCCTTCCTTTCTCTAATTGTATACGTTTACTTCATAAGCCTTTATCAATAGATAATCATGGTATTAAAATGCATTAGTGGTATACATGGATTATGCACGTGCTCATCCTTCTGCAACTTGCTTTCAAAATTCAACATACTTATTAATCAAGTTCTTTCATTTTAAGTATTGAATTTTTTTATTGTTCAACTTATTGGGGTGACATTGGTTAGCAAAAATTACATAAGTTCCAGGTGTACAATTCTACAGTGCATTGTCTATGTGCTGCATTATGTGGTATTGAAATTTTTATTATTTTAATGTAACATAATTTATTGATTTCTTTCCTGATAGGCACATAGGTGTTTTCCTCTTACTCATTTATGTATTTATTTAATTTGCTTTCACAAACTTTTAGCACATTTGTTAATTTCTTCTTGTATATGTGTGTGAGCATTTCTCTGAAGCACTTATCTTAGAGAAATGGGGTCACTTGTTGGCAAGATTAGGTATCTGGAACATTACTAGATACTGTCACATTGCCAAAATATACATTTATGAATAGTGTATGCATAGTCCCTCCAACATTTGATATTGTCATTTAAAAAATATGCCAATATTTTGGGTGAAATGGTATTTTATAGTTGTTTCAACTACATTTCCTTGACAAATGGCTAAGTTGAGGAAATTTTCATGTATTTGTATATTAATCATATATATTTTTTTTAAGAATTGAGTTCTTGTAACTTTTGGTAATTTTCTATTGAGATATTTGCCTTCTCCTTATTGTGTGTTAAATATTCTTTATTAATTCTGATTGATAAATATTAATTCTGGTTAGCCTGGGATCTGTTTTTCATTTTTAATGGTATTTTTAGTTACATAGAAATGAAAATTTTACTTTTGGTTAGAATTCACAATTTTTCTTTACGATTGGTGCTTCTTGATGTCTTATTTAAGAAATAATTCAGTATTACATTATAACTATATTATTTTATACTTCCTCTTGTTAAAGTTTTGATTTTGTTTTACCCATTTATTTCATCTAGAATTAATTTTTCTGTTGTATAAAGAAAGATCTAATTTTATTTTTCTTTCATTTGTAGCAGCACATTTTAATGAATAGTCCATTGTTTCCTTACTAGTTGGTAATGTCAACCCTTATTATATCAAGTATCTATGTACATGTGACTGTTTCTTGGTTCTCCACTCCACTCCACTCCATTCCATTTCATTCTATTCCATCCCATCCCATGTTTTGTTTAGCTATCCCTGAGTTACAATTTTTTGGCAAAAAAATAATAATTTGCCTTTATTAATGAAAACAAAAGTTCACACATAGTCTAAATAAAGCATTGCAAACCACCTGTAGGATCTATGGAAAAAATACAGATTATAAACATTTAAGAAGTATTCTAGTTCTTCTGCTGTAATGATCCTAGAGCCTGTTTTCCATGGGGTTGAAGACTAAGGCTAGTTAGTTAGAAAACATGGATGCATAATCATTTTATGCACTTAGGGAAGAGTTGTCTGTACTTCCTCAGGCATCTCTGAAGACTTCTTTATTTTAGGCATATTACATCAAGTAATATTCCTGACTCCTTAATTGCTATTATTTAAATATATCTTATGAGAACATACCTTTGGTGGTTTTAAAATTTGTATATAAATTCTTTGACACTTCTCCCATCAAGAAGTCTAATTCCTCACCCCTTGATTCTGAAAAGGCTTTACTGATTATTTCTAACTAATAGGATGTGGTGGAAGTGATGCTATGTGACTCTTAAGGCTAGATCATAAAGTGTGATGCAGCTTCTACCCAGCTCTCTTGGGACACCTGCTTTTGGAACCCAGCCACATGCCAAGAGGAAGCCAAGCAGCAATGCAGAGGGGCTGAGTAGGTACAGGTATTGTAGGCAACAGTCCCACGTAGGCCCCGGCCACCAGTCAGCCTCATCCACCACAGGTGAATGAATGAGCCTTCAGGTGATTTGAACCCTGAGCAGTAAATACTTCCTTCTTCCCATCCTGATGGCTTTTGGACCAAAGATGAGAGTTTTCAACCAAGATCTGCCCAAACTGTAGATTTGTGAGCAAATTGAATTGACTTATGAGTATATTGGAATAGTTTCCTCTCATTTTTCTTCACAATTGCCTTTGCAATTCTTGCATCTTTCTCCTGCAATATGAATTTTAGGATCTGTTTGTCAACTCCATGAAAAATTCTGTTGGGATTTTTGAATTTATATTGAATTTATAAATGAATTTGGAGGGACTATATTGAATTTATAGATTAAGTTGGAGGGACTTGAATTTTTAATGGTATCAATTTTCTCATTTATAAAGTAGTATATTTCTTCATTTATACATTTTTATATTTTTCAATGATTTTTATTATATTTCCTCCACAAGTCAGGGACATTTTAATAGCTTCATTCCCTAATAATAATTGAGTACCTTGATTTTTTTCTATAATGTTTCCAATTAGTTAGCTGGTTTATAGCAATGTTATTTATTTTTATTTTGAACTTTTATCCAGAAATCTTGCTAAATTATACTTTAAGGTTAGTAGTTTTGTTTTCCTGTATAATTCTTAGGATCATGTGTAATTTGTATGTAAAAACAATGTTTTCTTTTTATTTCTAAACTTTAAGTCTTATTTTCATTTCTTGGCCTATTTCATGAAGTAACACTTCCAGAAAAATGGAATAAAAGTGGTTATTTAAGACATATTTTTTCCTGACTTTAAAAACAATGTTTCTAATATTTCACAACTGTGGATTTTATAGTAGGATTTTAGAAATCACTTCACATCAGGTTAAAACATTTTTCTTTTATTTCTAGTTCCTTAGATTTTTGTAATGAATGAGTATTAAATTTGATACAATGTTTTACCTATATCATTTGAAATGAGTGTTTTCTATTATTGAACCATCCTTGCATTTCTAGGATAAAAACCTGCTTGCGGGGGTTTCCTGGTGGCGTAATGGCTAGGCTTCGGTGCTCTCAATGCCGTGACCTGGGTTCAATTCCTAGCCAGGGAACTACCTCCCACCCCCAGACAAACAAACAAAAAAACCTGCTTGATCATGGTATCTTTTTCTGCTAGATAGGGTCATGAAAGCCATTAGAAGACTAGAAGTCTGTTTATAATACCCGGGTTAACTGGGATATAGATAACATTTGATGAACTAGTAACCAATGGCTTGCTGATATTTTTGATTCTCCCTTTAAATGTAAATCTCATAAGTAGTGTTGAGTACTTGTATCAGGAGGGGCATACCATCTGCTTGTATCTCTTTTGGTGACATTAAAATTTGTCAGTGGGTTCTGATATGGTCAACTCACTTTATTCTGTTATAAAATTCCCCACCAGATTTATACCTAATCACTTAATTGGCCACTAATAATTATTGCCCAGAACCATCATTTAATTAAAAGTTGCAAAGTGGTGATGTTCTAAGTCTATCTTTTCTTTTTTTCCATTTCTTATTAGATATTCTTTAGATAAGAATTTTTCTTCTCCTCTCTCTCTTTTTAATTCTTTAAAATTTTCCCTGAGGTAGAATTTATATAGGAAAGGGAGGGTAAATACTTGATTTTTATTTTCTTTATTTTCCTGTTTTCAAAATAATGAGTTAGTTTCTTAGCATCCCTGATAAGTGACTGTCCTAGACCTTTCTTTCTTTCTTTCTTTCTTTCTTTCTTTCTTTCTTCCTTCCTTCCTTCCTTCCTTCCTTCCTTCCTTCCTTCCTTCCTTCCTTTCTTCCTTTCTTGCTTGCTTGCTTGCTTGCTTGCTTGCTTGCTTGCTTTCTTGCTTTTTTGCTTTTTTGGTATGTGGGTAGTTCCCTGGCTGGGAATCGAACCCAGGCCACAGCACTGACAGCACCGAAGCCTTAAGCCAGTACACCATCAGGGAATTCCCAGTCTAGACCTTTCTGACAGCTGTAACAAAATACCACAAACCGGGTGCCTTATAAACAACAGACATGTATTTCTCACAGTTCTGGAAGCTGGAAGTCTGCAATCAGGGTGCCAGCATGATCAGCTGAAGGGCATCTTCTGGGTCTCAGACTTCTTGGTGTAGAGTCTCACATGGTAGAAAGGACTAGAGAGCTCTGTGGAGTCTCTTTTATGAGAATGCTAATCTCATCACAAGGGCTCTTTTTTTCATAACTTAAGCACCTCCCAAGGACCACCCTCTTCTAAAACCATTACATTGGGCATTAAGATTTCAATATATGATTTTTAAGGGGGGGTATAAACATTCACACTATGCAATGACAATTTTTTTTTAAAAAGTATCATTATAAACACATGAATTTTAACATGATTGATGTGTTTCCATCAATGACACACACACACACACACACACACACACACACACAATTTATGTTCAAAGTTTCCCATCTTTGACCAATGGAAGCTCCTTCTATTGGCTTCTGAGTCCTTTTCATGTGATCCCAGAAGCCATGGTGACTCATGCCTTCTTGCTTGCCTCTGGCTCATCTTGTACATTTCCTGCACTAGATCTGCAATCAGCCATTTCTCCAAAGAGCAAGTGCTTCCTATTAGTGAGAAATGAAAATTTGAGACCAGAGTCTGGATACTGGGGGTGCTTTTTTTACTGGGTTGGTCATTATGCACAGGACTTCTCTGTAGACAGCTCTAGGAAAAATGTGTTTTTAAGAACAAATACAATGAGTTAATACTGACAATATGAATGCTCAAAACAAATATTTCTTTGTGTTTCTTTTTGACCTTAGGATATATCCATTTGAGACACATGATCAAATTGTTGTATTTTAAAGTCACTTGAAATAATGTCTCTTGATGTTCTATTATAATTAGTTTCTCTGTTTCATTTAGTTTTCAATTTTGAAGTACTTTTTCTTATTCTGATTAAAATCTCTAATACAACTTGGTGAAACATTTACATAGTTCCAGAGGCACGTCTGAAAAACAAGATATATTCAAAGAAGTCTTTTACCCCAACCCTCTACTCTGTTCTTTCCTTGTCCCTACGTATCATCTTTTATAAAGTATGGGCACATTTATGACTGTATTTTTGTAATTATTAGCAAATTTGCCCCTAAACACTTATTCTTTTCTTAAATAAAAGTTAATATACATGCTTTTCTGCTCTTTGCATTTTAAACACTAACAGTATTTTCTGATGATCACTCTATAGCTGCATAGAGATATATTTTATTTCTTTTTATTATTGCATAGTAGTTTTTACAACTAGCCACACACTGATGGACATTTGTTTCTAGTTTCTTGCTATTACAAACAGAGCTTCAATGACTAGCTTGTTCATACCATCTCTTTTTCTCCCCAGCAAGTCTTTGGGTAAATGCATATGTAACTTTATTAGACATTTAAAAATTTCTAATAGGGATTGTACCATTTGAAAATTCTATGACCAACTATTAAAGTCCCTGTTTTCACCTCACCAGTACAGGATGTATGTATATATGCATGTGTTTGGTACACACACAAACTTCATAGAAGTAAAACTCTATTTAGCTGTGAACATATTATAACAAGTGTGAAATTCTATTTAACTGTAGTTTTACTTTTGATTTTCTTTTATTAGCACAAGTGAGCACTTTTTTATACATTTAAGAGTTATTGTATTTCCTTTTTTATGAACTCCTGTGTTTTATGTCCCTTTTCCTATTGGATTTGTTGGGTTTTTCTTTCTCTACTTATATAAACTTTTATGAAGGGCTTTTTTTTTTTTTTTTGTATGTGGGTAGTTCCCTGGCTGGGAATCGAACCCAGGTCACAGCATTGACAGTGCCAGCGCCAAAGCCTTAAGCCACTACACCATCAGGGAACTAAACTTTTAATATATTTGAGATGTTAACTTTATTGTGATATAGGTTGCAGATATTTTCCTCTGTTATTTGCTTTTTACTTCACTTACGTTTTTATTTTTTTGCCATGTATTAAAAAATTCTGTTCTGCTGTTTGCTCTTTAAATTTTTCCCTACATTAATCCCCCATTCCATCCTCTGACCTCAACAATCACTGGCAAAGGGATATATTTTTTTAATTTTTTTTTGGGGGGGGTAGTTCCCTGGCTGGGAATTGAACCCAGGCTGTAGCACTGAGAGGGCCGAAGCCTAGCCACTATACCACCAAGGAACCTCCTTAAAGGGATATTTTTTTCAATGCTAAATTCTAGAAAGGCAGGGCAGGTTCATTTTTCCAGGACCTCTGGTTGCCTTCAGGAGAGGGCCTTTTGGTGGCCAAGATCTGTGGGTCTAGGAAGAAACCTACTGTCTCATGAATATTTGGGAGGGAACTCTGTAGAATCCAAGTTTCTAGAATTATGTGCATTGTGAAAAGACGAGTGGCCTGGTGCCAGAAGTTTTGGTTTGCATCAGGTTTTGTCACTTACTGGCTTGTGTGACACGCATACACCAACTTATCATCACTGAGACTTGTGTCACTTCCCCATAAGGTAATGCCAGTGAAAGTGGTAAAAGACGTAATAGCACCTTGCAGTTTGTTAGCCTTGGCTGTTCGCTGGTTGCAAGTGAATTAAGCCCATTTCCCACAGTATGGGAGGAGGAACTTTAATGCTTCCTTTTCCTGATTATTGGTTGTTCTACTTATTGAGGGCAACCATTTAATTCCTCCTTCCTCTATGCTTGTGTTTCTTTCCAGCAAGAAACTTACTATCTTCTTTTGAAGCCATTAACTTTCCATTACTTCTCAGTCTTCCCATGGAATACCACCTACAGTTGCTGGGCCTTAATATTTCAGATTTGTGTTACAACAACCTTGGATTACTTGGGAATGCCTCTATGCCCTGCTTTGAGGCCACCGATGGGGAGATCTGATGGTTCCATGGTATAAGCTTTTCCTCCAACTCTTAGATATTGTGCCTGAGATGGTCTAAATGGCCAGTTTTTGCCTTCAGTTTTAATATAGGACATGCAAGTAATAAAAATGGTAAAAGAGAAAGCAAATATTCTTGCGGCTACTTTGCAATGGTGACTGAGTCCACCTGTCCTGTGTATATGGGGTCAGTACTGTTAGCTGTGCATACAAAATATGTCCTCCATCCAACTACTACTCCCTGTTGCTACCACCTCCTCCTTTGTCCAAGCTGTCAGTGTCTCCTGCTCATATCATTGCAAGAGCTTCCTAACTCTGCTCACTTCTTGCTCACCTGCACCCCAACACCATCTAGAAGCCCATGTGACCATATCACTACCTGATTGGAAACAACCGAATGTCTTCTCATTGCACTTAGAAAGAAATCTAAATCCCTTATCACATTTGCAAGGACTTGTATGATCTGACCTACTTTGCTGACCCCATGAGCTTCCAATCTCCCTTTTGTTTGGTGTCTCCTGGTATCTTGTGCTTTCCAGCCCTCACTAGTCAACTCATTTCTGCTTTGGGGTCTGTGCACAGTTAGACCATTTTGCTCTGTCTGAGATACCCATGTTCTTCACGAAGCATGTACTCTTATCGCTGACTCCATCTTATCCTTGATTTCGCTCAAATGTCAGCATCTCAGAGAGGATTTTCCTGACCACACCATCAAAAGCAACTCCCTGACTCCAGTCACTCTACCATACCACTCAGTTTTATTTTCCTCATAGCACTTACACCTGGCATTTTATTTAAATGTGGCAGCTTGTTCACAGTGGCACCCCCAGCACCTAAACTCTGCAGAGCATATTGCAGATGCATAACCAACAGTTGTTGAGTGAGTGAATTAACAAGAGAATGAAAAGTGTACCTGTGTTCATGGCATGGATACACCTGGACATTTCAGCATCAGAGGGGCCACAGTCGCACCTGACATCTCTGTGGACTGGAGATCCCACCCACTGGCCTAACGGTCCATTGTATTCATCTCGCCTTTGCACTTGTTGCTGTGCCTCATCCTCCCACGTGAGGCCCCAAAGAGCGGCGGCAGATGGTCATTCCACTTTACAGATGAGGTCACTTTCCCGAACCATTTGCTGCATGCTGCACTGTGGCTGTGGCAGGCCGCGAGCTGCTGCTCCCGAGACTTCCAATGTTCTGTTGTCCTGTAGTTCCTTCCTTTGTGTTTGGAACTGCAGAGAAAGTGAAGATTCAACAAACTGAGTGGTTTCCGCAGAGCATACTACCTGAGGAGTAAGTTTTCCAGAGGCTTAAAATACAAATAAATGCCAAGACCAAGTCCAAGTTGAGACTGGAACAGAAGAGAAAGCAAGGCAAGAGTACATACGTACTTTTTAAAGGCCGCAGCTAGGAGTGGGAAGGAGAGGGCCGCTCGGCCTCGGCAGACCAGCATTTCAAGGGCTTTCTCCGGGAGCTCTTCAGCCTCAGCCGGAGGGCTTTGCCACGGCGGTTGGGAGATGGGGCTGCCTTGGCGTGGGCTCTTGGTTTTCTTTTAAATAAGTCATTTAAAGTTAAATTTAGGGAGAATCAGGGCTTCTCAAGGTCTGTTCATTGATTCTGCACCTTCAGCTCCAGGATAGAATAAGGATGACAAGGCAGCTCACGGACTGTCTCTCTGCTTTCAAAGGTGGGTGAGCTGGGTGCCAGCTTCCTGGGAAAGTGGGCTCCTGCGCTCCCCGCCCTAAACGCTCTGCCCAGGCCCTTTATTCTTTGTTCTAATGGCCCTGCCTGTTTCCTGTTCTTCAACGCAGAACTAGTGAAAAAAAAAAATAGTCCAAAACGTACACCTGTGTCCAACATTCTTATACACAATCAATATTTGGGAACAAAAATGGTAGAATTCAGGCAAACTGGCAGGTAAACACATGTCCTTGAAATTGCCAGTTTAATTTCTCTGCAAAAAAAAAAAAAATCTGCTTTCGCCTCTGTAGATAGTGGAGTTGAAGAAAGCATTTTATGTGCACTTTATCATTTTATGATGTTCTTTTTAAACGTTTATCTCAATAGCCTTTGGAACTGGAAACAAAATCATGGATTCCTTCTCTCCTCACACCCTCCCAGGAGATAGCTTCAGCTTTCTGATTTATGTTACTTTTAATAAAATATTGAATGCCATTTTCTCTAATTATTTCTTATTGAATGTACTCCTTAAGTCCCCTTTTTACAAATAAGAAGAATAAAACCAACCATGTAATAGGACAATGGTTCTATCACTACTGATAATTATACATTTTGTCCATATTGTAATTGCCCCAGTTTGAACTGTGCTTATTTTAGCAGAAAGCGTTCATTATTTTATCAACAACTGGCAGACCCCGCTGGTATTTACTGACTTTTCTTTAACCAAAACAAGGATTATAGCTCCTATCCATGGCTCAGCTGCTAAATCTTTGCTAAGAAATTTGGGAACCCCTTTTGAATGAAACACTGTACAAAGCTTTAAGCACTCTTTGCAACTGAGTTGTATTAAATGATAGACAAAAAAAGCCCTCTGAAGAATTGGTGCTTAATTACAACTTAATTAGCATAATTATGCATGCTAATAGCATCTCAAATGAATAGCAGTTGTCAGGAGGTTGGGACCATCTGTAAGAATGTCGGATTAATACATCATTTTTTATTTCTAACAACGCTGTAACTCTTTCCCTGAAAGTGATTTTCATTAATCAAGTTCATTTTTATTATATAGAAAATTTGGCATTTTTCATTATGGGCCATTATCTGTTTCCCCATGCAGCCTTAATACAACACTAATGAGCCCCCGTGTGGCTGGTCCACGCTGACAATGGTGGTACAGGTGTATTATTATAATTGTTACAAACAGCACATTGTACCTCTGGAGGAGCGGAGTTCTAATCTCCCTGCACCCGCGTTTCCACTTGGTACCTCCCCAGGGCCTAGTACAATTTTCAGAGCTTTATGAAAAACATACATGTTTGTGATTACAAAGAAGCTATTTAAAGAGAAAGAGGCCCATGATTACCTGTGGCCAGGATGCTATTTTGCTGAGAATCCCTTTTGTGGAACCAGAAAGCTTGGGGCGCAAAGAGGAGTCTGCCAGCCCCCCTCGAGAGGAGGGAGGTGGTGGCTTCCAGTTTTGCTGTAGAATGGTTCCCTTCCTTCAGCATCACTCATTGGTAAGCACGGTCATAAAACGGCAGGGGGGACATATGTCTTCATGGTTCTTAGCCCCTAGGAGCACCCCAAATGGCAATCTCGAAATTCACATCTGGATCCAACGCACACAGGCTACAGCCAGCCCCGGAATATCTAAAGTCTGTCTTGTCTCTGAGCTGCCTTAGACTTTTAACTGGTTTTTGGAGGGTTTACCCATGCTCCGCCTGCACCGCTCAAATAAAAACTGCTGCTGGCCCTCTCCCCACACACAGCCGCACAGGCTCCCTGTGTCAGCGGTTCTCAACCTTCCTAAGGCCGCGGCCCCCTAATACAGCTCCTCATGGTGTGGGGACCCCCAGAAAATGATTTGCGTTGCTGCTTCATAACTGTCATGTTGCTACTGTTATGAATCGTCATGTAAACATCTGATTCGTGCTTTCTGATGGTCGTAGGCGACCCCTGTGAAAGGGTCGTTCGACCCCCAAAGGGATGGCGACCACAGGTTGAGAACCGCTGCCCTATTTGCTTATTTCCAGAGGAGACTCACCTATTCCTACACCCCGCTCCGCCCAGACTGAAGCTCACAGGGTTAATGCCCCGGGCTCCCCGCAGAGGGTGGGAGGATCTGGCGGTGCTCTGCACCCATTTCCAAGCTCCAGGGGAAGCGTCAGCCTCATCCACTTCCTGCAAATCCAGAACAAGATGCCTACAGCTTTAATCCAAACTTCTTCAGTTCTGGGGGTTGAGAAATAAGCCCCTGACCCCCATAAAGAGCGCCATGGTCCGGAGGAGAAGAAAAGTCCCTCTCTTTAGCGTCACAGACTACATGGGGGTGGGAGGGGGCTCTATATGGGGCCAGTGATGTGTGTTTTTACCTTGTAACCTCAGATGGGAAAATTGGGGTGCTGCCTTGGTGTGGTCAGAGAAGGTGGGGCAGGCTGTGGACATCTCCCCACTCAGGGTCCACAGAGAAGGTGAGTCTTTCAGACAATGTGCTGGTCACGTGCAGGGCCACATGCTGTGTGAAATGTGCAGGATGTGGAGCAGGGATATTGCTTGCGACATTCCTATACTGAAGCAATTACTTGCTGTTTACGGGTTTTCTTGTAATTTGCTAAGTCTGGCAGCCCTCCTCCAGAGCCAGACCACCTGGCTTTGAATTCTGGCCCTGCCCTTACAGGCTGTGTGATCGTGGAAAGCTTACTGAACCTCTCTGGGCCTTGTCACCCCCGTAAAATGAAGATAGCACTACCGACTTCGGAAGGTTCTTGAGAGGATGAAATGATTTTTAGAAGTTTAAGCACCTAGAACAGTATCTGGCAATAAGCACTCACAGAGTGATACCTATTTATATTGTCTCTTGGGAGCCTGGAGCCAGTTGGTGGCCTCTGTTCTATTTTCAAGTTTATCACATTTCTGATAGCCTTGCTTGTCTGTATGTCTATCCTGTTAGACCCTGAACATTGTTAAAACTGAAAGGTTTCACAAACCCTGGAGGCTGGCTGATGTTTGCTAAGGTCCCCAAATCAGGTGCAAGATGCCATTTGAGGTTTAAGTGAAAGACACAGGGGCAGCTGTTGTGGGCTGGGGCCTTTGGGGTCAGAGGCAACACAGAGAGACGGCTCTAAGCATGGGCTTTGGAGCGCAGGGTGTCGGGGTTCCCAAGCTCCCCGATTGCTAGCAGCAGGATCTTCTGCAGGCTCTTTGTGGTGACTTCCTGTGTCCTCACCGGCAAATGCAGTTAGTTAGTCACGGCCCCTGCCTCATAGGGCTGCTGAGAAGACTACCGGCGACACTGTGGATTGTTCAGAGCAGTGCCTGCAGTGTAGACCGACTCCCGGGCTGGAGAGGAGTAGCCATGGGCCCGGAAAAATGTTCCACGTCTGCCACGTATTCGCTGTGTGACTCTAAACAAGTTACTCAACCTCTGTGCCTCGGTTTCCTGCTCTGAAAACGTGCTAATGTTAGCACTGACCCCAGTGGTGGCAATTAGATATCCTATTGAATGCAGAGGCCTGAGGACTGTGCCTAGCACTTAATTGGTCCTCAGGATAGGCCGCTGTGATTTCAGCTGCTCTGGTTCCTTACCTCCTGCAGACTGATCCTTGGAGAAGTAAGGCCCTGGTTCCCGGTGCAGTGAATTTGCAGGCGGAGCACTCGTGCAGAGCCTGCCCGGCGCACAGTGAGCTGCCCTCTGGGAGACGCACCGTGTCCGTGACAGTTGCAGTCAGCCTGGGACAAAGTGTGCCAGGCAGCCCTGCCGACAGCCTCTGCTGGGTGGACATGGGGTTCTTTGGAAGTTCACTGGCTGCCTCTGCTTTTGTTGTTTTCTGTTGTTTATGGAATGGCTTGCTGTGTGTTCAGGTGCACACACACATGTGCACACACGCACACACATACCTGTGCACACACACACGCACACACACACACACACCACGGCCACTGGCCTATAATGGTCTAGGTTTGCTCTTCACGTCTTTGTACCTGCAGGGTCACCTTGAAGACCATGGGCGTGACCTAAAGGAAGACATGTCCCTCTAAAGAAGGGAGAGTGTTCATTTCTTTCTAATAAAAGGATTGAGAGGGAAGCCCTTTGCAAACACTGTGAGCCCCTTATTAAGTGCTGGCTGTTTACTCTGTCACCTGTCTAGGCAGCTGTGGATTCCTGTAGCAGACAGTTAACGAATGGCGTTTCCCTGCAAAGGGAGGCAGGTTCATCCCGGGGGGCGCGTCTGAGGGGAAGGGGCTTGGGTGCTCAGTGGAGCTTTTGCCCTAGTGGAGGAGACAGTGCAGGAGTGATTTGGAGGCAGGAGGGAGGGGCAAGGCGGCCGGAGGAAGCCAGGCTGAGGGAGAACTGGACACGGAGCTTTCTAGAAGGACTGCAATTACTGGGCTGCCTTAAGAATCTGGTCTCTAATGTTTAAAAGCACAAGCCAGCGTGTCTACAGCCCTGGGTTTATCCTCCAGACCTGTATATAAGACTGTGCAGCATGAATTTCGAGAAACGAAAGACTAGAAATAGCCAGAATTTTCATTAATAAGAGATGGGTAAATAAGTGATTGTACACCGACGCCATGGGCTATTGTGAACTTGTGAGAAAAGAATGAAGTGGATCCCTATACAGTGCCATGGAGCGCTCTCAAAGCTCTTTTGTGGAATCTAAAATACCAAAGGTGATGGAATGAGTCTGGAATGTTCCCCTCCGTGGACCTCTACCTATAGAGAGGGCCTGGGCTAAGGCAGCTGATGGAGACTTCATTTCTGTGCCTGTGCTATTGTTATGTTTTCATTTCCCCATATGTGCACGTTAATTTTGCAGTTGAAGAAAGAGAACAGAAAAAAGAATCCCTCCTCTTCTAGGAGGTGCAGCAAAGGCTGCAGGCCTGGGGGATGGGGGTAGCGGGGCTCTTTTACAGTTTAAATCCCTTCTGGAAAATTCTTTTAACTTCTCAAATCCTTCAGCTGGTGGAACCACCTCATGGCTAACTTCCCAATGTTGTTTTGTCCCATAGGCATGTTGACACACCTTCATTTGAATGAAATGTGTACCTTCTTCCTGGAATTGAGGTCGTTAGGGGTAGAAGAAAGCAGGTTTCCTAAAAGGGTCATGTCAGTTAGAACCAAGACACTCTCTTCTTACGGCTCCCTGATGAGAAGAAACTCACTCGGCCTGTGGGAGTCATCACCCCTTGTTGTGCTGCCACCCCTCTGAGCCAGGGAGCACTGGATTCCCACTGGGGAATCGCCCCGTGAAGGCTGAACCAAAGCTGGGAGTCCTGGCCCCCGGCCCAGCTGGGTGGATGTGTGGGCAGTTTGGGGTGAGTCACCTTTCCTCTCAGGCTTAATTCCTCCTTGTGAAGCGGGTGGGGGTGTTACCCCTCATCACTGCTTGGACCCTTCTGTTCTGATATGCCATGATTTTATGAAACTTGATGAGGAGATTTACTGGAGAAAATTCTTCCAGCCCATGGTGAACAAGATGCTGACACTTGCTGGTTTTATCTATCTGCCTAAATCATTTTTTAAAAAAATTTAAATATATGGATAATTTAAAAACCAGTAGTGAATTCAGTTATTTTAGGTGTTCTGCCTTCCCACTGTTTGGGTTTGAGCCTCCCCTCCCCCACTGGTGTTTATGACCCATGTGGCTCTACTTGCTCTAGAGGCCCTGCCCCTTGACCTCTGGATCTGATCCTGGTCCGAAGTCCTTCAGAGAAGCATCAAAGTCCTTTGGAATCAATGACGTCATTCTATTTTTCCCACAATGCTTTCTGGCCCCTGTCACCAGGCCTCTGAAAGGTCATGGTCTTTCAATTCCAAAGCCAAAATGTTTTCTAGCTGGTGTTTCCTAACTGTATATACTGTTACTTAAAAAAGGAAAGGAAAGGAAAGGAAGGGAAAAGAAGGAAGGAAGGAAGGAAGGAAGGAAGGAAGGAAGGAAAGAAAGAGAAAGAAAGAAGAAAAGAAAGAAGGAAAGAAATTCTTTAAAATGCTTAGAGAAGGCGGGGTGGGGTGGGTGGGGGAGTGGTGAGTGCTATTCATTAGAATTGCTATAGAGTAATCAAGTCTTTTCATTCTAACGGGTGTTATTGCCTGGGAATTAATATTAGATCTGATTTTGAAATAAGCCTAATGATGATGACTTTTGAAGGGGTATATATATTTTTTTTGCTGGATTCGCATAAAACCCTTTTCTCAGCTTGGCATATGGAAGTTAAAAATATGAGTTCTGCCCTTAAAATTCTTGTTGGCTTATTATTGGGCAGAAAAGGTAACTGTTCACAGAGACCAAAATTAGGGAGGCTAACTTAATATCCTTTGAAATGTTGCTTTTGAAATTAAATGGCCTTCCAGGCTTGGAAGGCCATGGACTGCTGGTCAGTGCTGGGAGGGCTCAGAAGTTCTCCTGGAAGGCTGACTCCGGATGTGGCGGAGTGGTTGTCAGCTCAGCACGTGTGCATATCCAGGAGACCTTTCTTTCCTTCTTGTCTTCTGAGCCGTGACATCACCTGTGGTAGCTTTTGCATCCCAGTAACTATTCACAGAAGGAACTTAGCAACACATACGTGCGCGTGCATGCCCCCACACACGCACGCACCATATGGTGTTTTATCCTGTATTTGTTAGCTATTGCTGTGTAACAAATTACCCCAGAATGTAATGACTTAAGATAACAAACATCGATTATCTCAGTTTCTGTGGGTGAGGAATTTGGGAGTGGTTTTCCTAGGTGGTTCCGGCTCAGGATCTCTCTTGACCCTTATTTTTCTCCAATTTTCTTTACATATAATTTTCTCTGTTTGCAAATCTTTTGATCAGCCTTCCTTTATCAAGAGGCTAACTTCTATCCATCTAATAAAACTCTGATTAAATAACTGATCCTTTCTTATTTTTCCTCTTTTTCGCTCTAGAAATTGGGTTCTATCTTTAGACTCTCATGATATTTGGACAACCTTCCATTAAAATGAGATCCTCTGATTTTTTAAATGTTTGTGTGCATGATGTCCAGACCTGAATTGTATACTATGGTAGGCAGTAATCACATGTGGCTATTTAAAAATAAATTTAAATGAATTAAAATTAAAGTAATAAATTTAGTTCCTCAGTCACCCAAGCCATATTTCAAGTGCTTTCTAGCCATATGCGGCTGGTGGCTATTGTATTGGCTGGTGTAGGATTCCGTCATCATAGAAAGTTCTGTTGGACAGCACTGGTCTAGTTCAAATTTAGTGTCCTTTCTTCTTTATCCAAAAAAAGCATTTTTTTGTAATGGTCTAAAGTAGCAAGTTTTTGGCCTGTTTACCTCTGTATCACCTGAATCTGACATAGTGTCTAGTTGAATAAACTGGGAAAGTAGTTTCTGGAGGCTCTCAGAAACTTATTTGACATACGAATGTTTTGAGTTTCTATTCTATGTCAAACATTGGATGTCTGGTCGCTGAGACTGAATGAAAAAGGGATAGTGTGGTAGTTAGTGTTAATTGATTGGCTCAATTTCTATTTGCAACACCCTTCTAAGTGTCATCTTCCAGCTAGAGGTGGCAACATGACACAGTGGCCATTGGGAGATGTAGCCCTAAGTGTGCTGTGGAGTTCCTGGGAGTTCTTTTGCCTTTCCAACACTGCTGTTGTCACAATGATCTTTCCTGCTAGATGTGTTTCTCTTCACCTCTACTAGAATACAGGTATGATGGATGGGGCTGCAGCAGCCATTCTGTGGCCATGAGGTGATAAGTGATCATAATGAAATGACAGAGCAAATGATAGAGAAAGGTGGGGGATAGTGTTGTTGAGTCTCTTTACCAGCCCTGGACCACATTTTTCCAAGTTTCTTGTTGTTGAGGAAAAGGTACATTCCTATTTTTGAAGATATTATGGTTGGGTTTTATGTTGCTTGTACCCAAATGCAATTCTAACTAACACAGGTGGCATGAGTAGGTCCCCCAATCCCTCTAAATGTAAAGCTAAGAATTCTTTCAAAGCTTAGTGCTTAGGAATTCCAGTTGCTGGGAACAGCAACTGCAGGCAGCAACATTTCTGACCAGATCATCAGATAAACAATTGCAGACTGGGGCCACTGGAAGCACTGGGACACAGTCCTCCTCGGGTTTGGTCAGCATGGGGCTCCACTTGGTTGCTCTACTCTTAAAACCTCCCAGGAGCTTTTGGAGGTAGCACCACTAAGGCTGCTCTCTGAAGGGCACCACAGAGCACTTGTACCCATGCTGACCAGTGTGACCTGTGAAACAGACCATCAACCAAAGGCCAGGCCAGCTCTGAACACTAGACTGTCTCTTTAGTCCAGTGCTGCAGAGCCTAGAAATGAGTGGAGAAGGTTCTGTAATGCCTTTGGAGTCTTTTCATTTTGCACATCTATTATGTCATACTTTTGACGTAAAGCAGACCCAGGGAAAATACTGTATTCTGGCTAAATGCGGTGAAGTTTGTCAGCGGGCGAAGATTCCAAGTGTAGCATTGCTTTTACCTCCTGTACACTGCATTTAATGTGCCAGTTAGGTATTTAAGTACACTGGAGGAACGCCGTAGAGTGTGCTCATCATTCAGGGAAACAGAAACACTTGTTGATGTTGAACAAAAAGGGCAAACTTAGCTGTAACTGTGGAACCCCATCCTTAGCAAGACACTCTTAGTTGGCCATCGGCTTGCGAGGCTTTGAACCTTTAATTGGCCCATAACAGCAGAATGACAGCAAGCTAGATTTCAATCAACATACTCATGATTTCCCAGTATTTTGAGCAATAAATTGCTAGCTAATAAATTTCCCGTAGCTTCCTTTGTAAATGCCAGCTAAAGGCCTAAACATTCCATGTAGATTTAATTACACATTTAGTGTTCCTGTAATTTCAAATTAATTACATGCCAAACAGATTTATGTTCTATGTACTTAATAAACCTCAGTAAGTGCCCTTTTAGCAATCAATTGGTATTTAGGACCCAGTTTGTTTTTTAAAAATAATGGTTCACGTTGCTGGGTCTTGTTGTTCCTTCCATATGTTTGGGTGTTGATAGAATTAGAGGCACCAGATGTTGATACTGAAATGAAAACAGAGTCACTGGTGGATAGCAAGGTTCAGGGGTGTGGGGTGAGGAAGGGGGATGAGCTCACACTTGGACGTCAGGGAGCCGAATCATCAACTTCAACAGCAGGTTGGGGTTTTGGCATTTGTGTCAGACCGTGGTGTGGTGGCGAGCAGATGCTACACTGGGGAGTAGAGACACATTGTGTGTGTGTGTGTGTGTGTGTGTGTGTGTGTGAGTGTGTGTGCGTGCGTGTGTGTGTGTGTGTGTGTGCATACACATGCGTGTGGGGGGTGGGGGTTGCAATGTCCTTACTATCTCCAGGTGGTTGGTACCCCAATGGCCACTAGGGATGTCATTTCATCGGGTTTTGTTTTGTTTTGTTTGTTTTGTTTTCTTAAGGTGCTGCTGCTTATTGTGTTCTTTCTCAGGAGACTCTTACTGGGAATCTTGAATGTATTTATCGAGAATTTACCCAATGCTCAGCACAGTGGTACATGTTTGGATGATTTCTGATTACCGCCCTCTGTGGTGGGGGCATGGAGGTGGCGGGGAAGCATTTGTGCTTCACATGTGAGGAAGCTGAGGGCCCCAGAAGTGAGAATCCCTGCCAAGGTAGCAGTGGGAGGAAATAACAGAATGCACAGATGTCTGTATCCCTACCTAAATTTTTTCTATGTATCTATCTATCATCTATCAATCAATCAATCAATCAATCTATCTATCTATCATCTATCTATCTATCTATCATCTATTTTTTAATGTCCTGTTTGCTCTGGCTATTATAACAAAGTACCATAGACTGAGGGGCCTTAACAGACAATTGTTTCTTGCAGTTCTGCAGGCTGGAAGTCTGAGATCAGGGTGCCAGAATAGTTGGGACCCCATGAGAGCTCTCCTCCTGGCTTGCAGATAGCCATCCTCTCTTGTGTGCTCACAGGGTGGTGGTGGTGGTGGTGGTGGTGGGGTCGTGGGGAGAGGGAGAGAGAGAGAGAGAGGAGCTTCTTTAGTGTCTCTTTTTGCAAGGGCACTAATCCCATCATGGCAGCCCCCATGACCTCATCTAAACCTAATCACCTCCCAAAGGCCCCACCTCTAAACACCATCGCACTGGAGGTTAGGGCTTCAACATGCGAATTTTGGGAGGACACAGTTCAGTCCATAGCACCTCCTGAAATGGATCCTGATAACTCAGATTGGGAGGAAAGCCCCAGAATCAATGACCTCTGGAATCGCTCAGACATTCTGCCAGCATGCATTTCAATGTGTGCTGCGGAGCCGCCGCTCCGTGAGGACACAGCCACATTTCCTGAGAGCCTCTAGGAGAAATGCCCCTTTAGAGCAGGACTGCAAGAAGCCGGCTCTGCCCTCTGTACGTGAAGATAAAATTGATGGACTGGGGAATGCGGACCGGTTGGGGTGACGAGCAGAGGGCAGTAGTGAAATGAAAAAGCAGCTCCTGGGGGTGGGGGTGGGATTCTACAGAAAGCAGTCGCAGACCTTCTCGCTCCACGGGGCCAGAGCCTGATTTCCCTTGTTGTCCGGGGTCGGGAGGCCCGTGAACAAGTGCTGGATAACGGATGCTGCACGATCACTAAAGACGCCCTCTTCTGCTTCGGGTGCATCGCTCAGGCAGGCTGCTCCCGCCTGGGATACCGGCTCTGCCTCCTGCAGAAGATGCACCCAGAGGTGCCGCCTGCCCCGACTGCCTCCCACCCTCCCTGATGGCGAGCTCAAAGTTGAGCTCCATCAAATAAAGGGAGAAACTTGCTGTTTCGGCCTGCACTCAATCTTTATCTGCAAAGGTCCTCGGGCCTGTGAAATTAAGCAGTAACATAGCGTGCGGCTGTCATTATTGCTAGATAATTGACTACGTATCCCGCGTGAAACAAAGGTGCTTACAGAACGGTAAAGTCAATTATCATTTATTAATGGTGGTTACAGAGCATAGCGGGGCAATTTATAAATTGAATTTTTAAATTGAACAGCTTTCTATTTATATTTTTAAAGGCAGGAGGCAGGTAATAGGGAGGAGAGCATGTGACCTTTAGCTGGTGACACGGTGCAGGTGCTCTTGGAGATCCCTTTTAAATGAATTCTTTATTAAGTCACCTTTATGATACACCTCGTTCCTTTGAACAAACGCTGTACAAAATGCTAATTCTCTCCAATCTGAGTGGAGTGAACGGATACAGCAACTATTAGAGTCTGTATGTGCCCACAAGGTGCATTTTATTGCCCCACATTACGTGTGTCCTTAATTATGCAAAGAGTGCATATAGAAATACACGAAAAGAGACATAGGGAAACATCCAGGGGAAGGCCTAGCCAGGGTGAGCCGACCTCATGAGACTTTCCCATCATGAAATGTGCCATTGTAACTGGTCCCGAAATGGAAAGGGAGGATTGCTGAAAAATAAAGGGGGGGGGGCATCACTAATATCCGAGCTATGGTTTATCAGAGGATGGGTTCGGCTTTGCCGTCTCTGATCCAAGGGTGTTTAACTTGACACCACCGACGACCTACAATCACACAACTTACAGTAGGCTACGTGAGTGTCTCCAATTTTTTTTTTCTTTCGGATTAACAAACTCCTTTCTAACACTTGGAATGAATAAGTGGACTAATAAGGTAACAGCCGTGAATTTGAAACTGTTTTGGCTGTTTCCATTCATTCGCGCTGTTGGCACGCACCTCCGGGGTGGCGGGAGCTCGTTACTTCCATGCTTTCCTTATCAATTCCTAGGCCAAGTCGCACTTGCACCTAAATGGGACCTCATGAGCTGAGCCAGAAGTAAAGGTGACCTCCAGGGGTCATTGTTCAAAGTCTCCGTTTTGCTTGCGTTGTTTTGTTTTCATTGCCACGTGACTTAGCTGGTTCTCACTAAACCTGCTCGCTCGACAGAACTGCTCGCGAGACACAAAGCTGAACATCAGTGTCTCCTTTCACCCCAGCTGAGTAGTTATTCACATCGGTGCGTAGGCAGCACGACTGTTTTACTGTTCCACCCCCTGCCCCCGACACCCTCTCTGTCCCCTGGTGTTTGGGTCCCAGGAACGTTCAGCGTTTCATGCAGATGTTGCCTCCTGCGTGGTCCTGCACAGCTGGGATTCCCACAGACCCTCTGCTCGGTGACGGTCCCCTCCTGTCGGCTTCTCCTCTCTGCGATGAAGTCAGCAACGGGCCCTGCCCTCGCTGTGTTTCCATCATTTTTTCCTTCAGCACCTCTGATTTCGATTGCAGGGTCTCTGGGTAGAGCCCTGATTAGCTTTTCTCCTGGAGTCACTCGGTCCTCACACTGCTGACAACGTGAGTACAGATCATGAAAACGATCCTAAGCAAAATCCACACGCTGAAAATGGTGTGGGGTGAGAATTCTGGGACGAGGTGACACATTTGAAAACTCGATGAGTTGGAAGCCGTGTGCCACAGATCCTGCGTAAACAGTGGTGATTGTCAGGACTTTACCTTCCTTGTGGTATTTCTGCTAACTGTTGGACAGGCCATATCAGGAAGATTCTGTTTCTCTCTCAAAAAAAAAAAAAAAAAAAAAAAAGGCAGAAAACCATCATCTCTCTAAGGCATCCCAGTTCAAACTACCCGGCCCAGTCAGCATGGACTTGGAATTTGCGGCCCCAGTCACAGCCTTGGTGCCTTTCCACATCATGATTGAGCTCTTCTGTGGAGGGACGGGCTGAGTGACAGTTTATTGCATTGTGTCTGTGTGCCATGACTGGGTCAGTCGCATATCCCTCAGAATAGGAAAAATAGCTTACGGCTGAAAACAAAACGGTCCTTCATAACCCCCACACAGCCGCCCCCACCGGCCGCGGCTGGGGCTGACATGGGGGAGCGCCAGTCTTTGGAGGAAGAACAGTGTGGAAAGCACTGTGCTAACACCGTGGAGTCACAGGGAACCAGATCCTCCTGCCCCTCTTCTCCACCCCAGCCACACTTCCTGCACGGGTTATAAATATTTAAAGCTACAGTCAACAAAGTTTAAAGACAGGGAAGTAAGGAAATCTAATCCTGCCTGCAATGCCTTCTCTGCCCTACGGCCTGCCGCCTCTGTCCTTCAGAAGAAGGTCAATGGCACAGGCTCAGAGGAGCAGGATACGCACCATCCGAGCAGGTTCTCTTCCCGAGGAAAGCCCTCCACCCTAGTGATCGGCACAGGCCGTGCATGCTACCATCTCCAGTCTGCCGAGTGTCGCATGGGGAAGGGATTGCTGGAAATAAAGATTTTGAAGGAGCTCACTCTTTCAGATCTCCTCTTTGGATACCTTTATTTCAACAGGCACATTATGAGCACTCAGACTGCCAAGCTCTGTGCTGGATTTGGGGGATGCCGCACTGACAAGGTACAAACCCTTTCCTCCAAGGATTCAGGTTTATAGTTCAGGATGATATATGCTCCAAGGTGGAGCACCGAGAGGCTTATCAAGATAGGCGCAAAGTACTTAAAAGGCTGATTCATTCATTCGAACACCAGGTATAAGCACCTACTAGGTGCTAGGCATTGGGACAGCCTCTGAGGAGTCAAGGATGAGGCAAGAATGAGAGTGGGGAGAAGGCTCCACTGAAGGACTAACTTTGTTGGATCTTGCAGGATGAATAGGAGTTTTCAGGTAAACAGTGTAGATGATGACAGGTGGGAGGGCATTCCTGGCAAAGGGAGGTACGACCACGGAAGGGGCAGATACCCCCGAGGAGTTTCCCCAGGTACATGGGCACTTGACAGGCAAGAATCTTGTCGACTAGGGAAGACACTTGGGATCAGATCCAAGCTGGAGACTGTGGTCCAGGGCTGGCCACTTGGGGAGTGATGTATGTTTTTAAAAAGTGTCCCACCCAGAGGGAACCCCCCTTTTCTACTTCTCACAAGTACCCTGTACATTAGTCACTGTCTCATGAAAACCTTCAGTTCTCCTGCATTCCGAACCCAGGAGGAGGAAGTCCTTGTTGGGGGAGAGAAGGTACTCGCCTCCTGTCTTGCCTTTTCCCCCCGGAGCTGACTTTGCTCACCTGACCGCCTTGACAAGCAGTGAGGTGGTTCTTCCGGCCGTGCGGATGCTGTGTGCACGCTGCAGGAGCGAGGCCCTATGCCTTCTCTGCCCTACGGCCTGCCGCCTCTGTCCTTCAGAAGAAGGTCAATGGCACAGGCTCAGAGGTTGCATGGGTCCCGCTCTGGGTTGGTAAAAACACATGCGAGTGCCAGGTGGTAAGTGTCAGTGTCTTCCTGTTAGGTGCTGTTGGTGAGGGGCAGATTTCACAGTTGGGGTGCAAACCCGGACCCAGAGGTCACTGTCTAGCTCTCACAAATAGAACTGTCCTCCTAATAGGGGGACAACCCCAAGCTTTATTTTTAAAAGACCCTTCTATTCACCTGCAGCAAAACTTTTGCTGAACAACATTAAACACGCCTTAAATTTTTTTTTGAAATTTTTAATTTTTTTTTTATCAATGATGTGAAGTTGCTTTTGAAAATAATCTTTTTTTTTTTTTTTTTTTTTTTTTTTAAAACATTACTGTTCCCTGGGTAAAAATCTCTAATTCTTTACTCAGTCCAGGCTCACTATAATTTACAAAGCATTGTTATATGTGTATTCTTCCCAAGAACTTCTTGGTGATCAGGGCAGAGATTCTTCAGTTCAATTACACAGGAGAGAAGACACAGACGCCGAGAGCCCCTGGGACTCTGGGTTGCACGGGGCTGATTTTGTTCCTGTTACAGCTAGTGTGGTTCCTCGGTGGCGTGGGGTGGCTCACAGGGTCTGCAACAGGGATTTGAGTCCTGATCTCAAAAGCAGAGGCAAGATTCGATTGGATGCTTTGCCTGAAGGTTTTGGGGCTGAAAGAGCTTCGTTCTCTGAGCAGCTGTGGCTTTGGAGGACAGACATATTTGTATGTTGAGACACATTTGGGACTTGGGTTCCAGCAGCCCTGAGCTAACTGACTGTGATTACGCCCTCAGTGAGATACACCCCTGTTTTCCTTCTCTTAATCACATTTGCTCTCTACGTTGTTGTTGAGGCCTTCCCTATACTTTGCCTTATTTCTTGTTCTTACCCAATGTTTTCATTCCCTGTGTACCCTTCTGAAATGCTGTCCCATCGTCACCCACACACTGGGTTGGCAATGGCGTGGGTGCATTTGGAAACCCAAGATGATGAGTTGGTGCCAGTTGTGGTCAGTCCCGAGGGATCTGTGAGACCTGAGGTTGAGTCAATATGCATGTCCAGTCTGTTTTTCACAAGGTCTATCACTTTTTTGCCTGTTCCAGCTTTGTCCACAATGGAGAAGGGGCACGGGGCACCTGAATATTACCTCCTTTCTGAGACAGCGTTGAAGATGTTAAAGGTGATAGTCTGTGGGACCTCCATCAACTACGAGTGAATCTCAATCTCTCTCTCTCCCTCATCTCTATCCACACATGAATAGTTACTGGTATGATACAAACTTCTGGAAGCTGTTGTAAAGTTGGGGTCACCCATGGATTTCCCATTACGAGTTTGCACCTACAGGGGTAATGATTTTATTAGAAAGTGAGGGGACTTTAATCCACTCACTAATACATTTCTGCAGAAAAGTAGCTCCAGGGAAAATTACTTCCCCTCACCCAGGAACTAGGAACCTCCAGCTGCTCTTGGGTATATTCTGGCAGAATAGAAAATATTCCCTGTACCTCTGCTGGATGAAGGCACCCATGTGACCTGAGTGCCAGAGGACAGGGTGGGGTGTCGAGTCCACACCCTTAGGAAGGGTTTCTGGGAAAACAAGATGTTGGTTCCCCAGATGAGAGCCCCTCAGAAGCAACTAATTTACAGATTAAGATGAGCGATACTGCTGAAGTGCATGTGGACAGGAGGTCATATTCTGGGACTGAGGTCCATTACCAGACACCCTGCTTCATGGGGCCACATTCACTGCTAACCACAAACTTATCATGGGGGGGAAATGACCACACTCTTTGTGGAGTTGTCTTTTGTTTTGTTTCTTTAAAAGGATTGCCCAAGTCACAGGCACGATAGGAAGGCAGTGTAACTTAGCAAGCTCTGGCGTTAGTCAGGGTGACTGCATTTAAATCCTAGCTTCTAGTTGTGTGACCTTGGGCATGTGATTTCAGCTCTCCTGTCTCAGTTTCCTCTTTCTGTAAAGCGAGAATAACAACATTACTTACTTGTGATAGGCTACAAAAATGGCCCCTAAAAGATATCTATGTCCTAATCTCCAGAACCTGCAAATGTGAGCTTATTTGGGAAAAGAGACTTTGCAGATGTGATCAACTTAAGGATCTTGAGATGGGAGCCGATCCTGGATCATCCAGGTGTGCCCTTTGGTGCCATCGCAAGGGCCCCTGTAAGAGGGAGGCGGAGAGAGATTTCACAGACATGCAGAGAAGGGACTGTGAAGATGGAGGTGGAACAGAGAGAGATTTGAACATACTCACCTTGGAAATCGCAGGGACATGGCCAACAAGCCAAGGAATGCCATCAGCCACCAGAAGCTGAAAGAGGCAAGAAACAGATCCCCTCCTGGAGCTTCCAGAAAGAACCAGCTCTGCTGACCCCAATGAGGCCGATTTTGGACTTCTAGCTCCCAGAGTTCTCAGAGAATAAATTTCTGGTGTCTGAAGACATCTTTGATGATTGTTACAGCAGCAACATGCAGTTGATACATACCTTCATGGTGCTATTGAAAGGATTAAATAAGAGAATGCATGTAAAACATTTTGCATTGTAAACTCTCCATATGTACTAGCTTTCATTATTTTATTATTTTATTTTGAACCTGGGAGGAAGATTTGCACAGGACCATGGAAACTGAATGAGGGAGGTCAAAAGGGCAGGTGTCAGGCCCTTGGCTGGGTCATTGTCCCTTGCAAGCCGAGCTTCTGTTTTTCTCCTTTGGCCAAAGTAGGTGAGGACATCCTGCCTGACTCTCCTTCCGAGCTGTAAGGATCAAATGAGTTCATGAACATGAAAGTACTTTGCCCATCACCCACTTAAACTATTAGGCTGTGGTTACAAAGCCTGGGACCAAATAGAAGCGACCTCTTGGAGGGCTGGGTGGGAGCTTTGTCCCTTTGGCGCTATGAGGTGAGATCATCTCTTTGGGCTTTTGTTTCTGCCTTTCTGAGCTCATGGCTGGTTTTTCCCTAATCCTGGCCCCTTCTGCCCTGAATGGAGCCTCGGATGACAAAGCTCCAACAGTCCCAGCCAGCCACGAGCCTCCCCGGGGGCATATTTATTCTTGTTTTTATTTCCAGGAGGCATAAACAAAAATAAAAACAAACCCCCAAATATGCTGATTTAAAAAACAACGTGCAATGCCCACCGTAGAGATGAGGTCAGTGGATTCCAATGTAACTTTACGAGGGCTTCAAGATGTTTTCAATGTGTTTTTTTAGGCCAGGGACCCATGAGACCCAGCAACGAGTGTCAGTTTAGATGGGAACAAGCAAACCTTTGTCAAATGCTCCAAAGTGGTGAATTCATCTGTAAAGATACCAGCCTCCCAGGAAATGTGCTGTTTTGAGCCTGAGTAGGCAAAGGACAACACACAGGATGAAAAAAACCACTTCTGCCTATAATTTGCTCTGTCTCTGACTGGTATTTCCAGTAAAATATTCACACTCTCTACAGTGGCCAAAGGTGTGTGTTTGGAAGACAGCCTTTTGCGGGGAACGGGGGGAGTTGACAGCTTCCTGCAGCTCATTTATTCTGAGCTGCTCACCCACTGGGAAATAAAGGACCCCATTCATCCACTGGCCTTCTTTTAACACAGCGGTTCTCAACCTGTGGGGCACGACCCCTTTGGGGGTCGAACATCCCTTTCACAGGGGTCGCCTAAGACCATCAGAAAACACGTATCAGATGTTTACATGACGATTCATAACAGTAGCAACTTGACAGTTATGAAGCAGCAACGAAAATAATGTTATGGGGGTCCCCACACCATGAGGAGCTGTATTAGGGGGCCGCGGCCTTAGGAAGGCTGAGAACCGCTGCTCACGGGTACGTACTGAATACCCACTACGTTCCAGGCATGGTGCTAGGTGTGGGGAGATGCAGTGCACGTGGGCGTCTGGAGTTTAGAGCTCAGTGAGGAGGACACTGACCAAAGAGTGACACCACCTTGACGAACGGGTTCAGTGTTGTAAAGGGGCACCCAGTGCTGGGAGTGTCTCCAGGGAGATTTCTCCAGCCAGGGACATCCAGGGGTCACTTCAGAAGACCCCCAGGGATGAGCTGAGCCCAAAGGAAGGGGAACACATTAGATGTAGAGAGAACAGTGTGTGCAGAGGCCCAGGGGTGGAGGACATGCGGGAGGAGCCAGGAGGAAGCCAGCGTGGTGGAGAGCCAAGGAAAGGGGAGTTCGGGGTGAGGCTGAAGGAGCAGCAGGGGCCAGAATGGGGGTCTTGTTGGACTCACACTGTTTGGGAAAGAAAAACTTAGCTCCCCGGCCTTCCTCTCCTGGAGAAGCCTTGGTGTGGGTCTTCATCCGTGGGCTCCCCAGGTCTGTCCAGTGTCTGTGCTGACCTTGACCAAGGCAGGGCAGGTGCCCTGTAGCTTGCAGTGCAGTTGAACCTAGCCCGTGGGGCCCCGAGAGCATCCCTGCTCAGCCTTCTCTAAGTCTCCTTACATAAGGGTTTTGCCTCCACTTCCCTGCAGGTCTGGGTCTCTATTCTGAACTCAGCACATCTTGCTCTGACCTTGAACTCCTCTCTGTCTCTACTTTGTTCATTCACTCAACAAATATTTATTGAGCATCTATCAGGGCTAGGCCCTGGGGACACTGCATTGAGTAAAAGAAGACCAATTCCCAGCTCTAAAGAAGCCCCAAGTCCAGTTTGGGGTGGACCCTCCACAATCAGTTACTCCTCCCCCTTTGCCTGTTGTCCAAACCTCCTGCTGACCCCTCCGCGGATTGCCTCGGGCCTCCTTCCCTGTTTGGAGCTGGGCCAGACTCCAGACCACGGGCAATGGATGCCAAAGGTCATCCTTACGATGGACCAGGGTCAGTTCCCAGTTTGGTCCCATTTCCATTCTGTCGCCTCTGCGCTGCTTAGCCCTGGCTGCAGATACCGGATGTGTGTGACGGGGGCCCATGACTCCAGGGGGCCCGAGAGGCCGTCTTTCCCATTACTCTCCTCCGGGGACAAGTCTTCTGCAGGCAGCACGCCTACCTTGGCACAGCGGCTCGTCCCCCTCACCCGCAGTTAATGGACGGTTCCCCGGGACGGTTAATGCCCCGTGAAATCAGTCATTAATTGCAGAAACAACTGATTTCAGAGGGATCGCTGCAACGATGAGCTGTGTATGATGGTGGAGGCACAACAACAACACGCCCCGCCGTGTCCCCATTCGTCCCGAGGGAGAGAAGCTGCACACGACGTGGAAGTCCTCTCCTCCTGGGGGTGGTCATGGGCCGCTGAGCTCCCCGCCAGCACGCTCGCGGGCCCTGGCGATAGAACCCCAAAGGTAGCCCCGTGCTCCTTGGGACACGAGAAGCTCGCCTGCAGAAGGCTGGCTGAAGGAGGCAGCATCGGATAAGGGATACAGCTGCTCTCGGTGGTGGCCTTTCCCGGGCAGGTGGCTTTGGAGCTGCAGTCCTGGGAGCTGGCGAGGGTCAGTGAGGGCTCTGCTGCGGGTCTCCAGGCTGACCCCTGGAAGGGATGACTCTGAGACGTAGCCACCACCCCCTTTGTTTCCGGGAGAATTTAAAATAAGCCGGCCCCCTGTTGGCAGTGCATCCAAAGCCTGATCATTCGTTTGTTCTTTTTTATAACACAGGTCTCTCCCCCGGCAGCCAGAAACCAGTCACATCAATGGGAACATTAATAGTCACACTAATACCCTTTCTCTGAGCTGCCCTGACCAACACTGGTGAGAATGTCAGCTTTCTGCCTTCAAGTCCCCCAGCTACTTGTGGAGCCGCAGAGAACAGCTCGTGCTCCCCCTGAAGGAGTCTTTAAAGCCCATGGTCGGGCTCTTGGCAGGTGAGACCTCTGAGTCACGGGGCCTGTCCCCACAGGCCCTGAGTGCATCAGGGCCTGTCTCCTCTCCCATCCAGAGAGAATGACAACCATACACGTTTCTGATGCAGAGCAGCAGGGCCATTTTCTGTTTAACAAAGATCGGATAGCTCACGAGTGGGTGAGGATGTGGTGTGTGTTCATAGCAAGGTGACTGATAACGTTGAAATACTGGAATTGCCGTGCATGATCAACAGCGTAGGGTTAGCAACTCTGGTACACCAATTAGGTGGAATCCTATGCATTTAATATGATTATTAGAGGTTAAGCCCCCTGACATGGAAAGAAATGCCCGTGTATATTATTGAGTGGAAGGAAAAAGCAGGCAATGGGATCGGCACGATCTCATTTCACAGAAAATGGACACAGATGTGGGCACGTACATGCGAAGTGAATGGTCTTTACTGGCACACTCCAAAATGTTAATGGTGGTGGTTCTGGGAGATGGAAGGCATCTTTTAAATTCCTCCTTGTACTTTTGAATAGTGTCTGAAAATTTTATAGTGAACATGTCTTGATTTTATAATAAGAAAAAATTTTTTTTCAAGTTTGAAACCTATTTTATTTATTGTAATAAAATGAAATCTTATCAGGATTTCCTAAAGCCCTTCCATTACTTGCCATTATTGGCCAAACTAAGACAGGATACTATCAGAAAAAATGAAACATTTAAATTTAGGAAATAACATTTCCAGAGAATTTTAAAGATTAAGCTATAAATGTTGAAAAGTAAATGGCATGCATATTTTCTAGATTCATTAGAAAACAAAACCAAATATCAACCGGGCAGGGTCGGAGTAGCCTGCAGGTGCCAGCTTGAGGCAAAGATGTAGGTAGAGAGTGGGTAGCAATAGCCAAAGAAAAGCAAAATGTTTCCAATACTGTCGAATGCAGATGCTACATAAGGGTGTGTGTTGTGGCCATAGAAGTGATTCTTGACCAAGCCATTGGAGAATTTGTGATGTGACTGAACTTTTCACGCTGCCTTTCATTTTTGATTTTTCTTCTTTTTGTGCATAATTCCAAAATCAGCTGTACCTTGTCCTTATAACCTTCTGTCCTGCCTCTAAACACTGGAGGACTTCTGCTTGGCCCCTGGCTGGACATTGGTGGTCATAGGTACTCGAGGAAATGACTGTCAGGCCCATGTCTCCTTAAATGAGGCATTTTTCTTGTTAAACATCATTGCATGCTAACCTCATTTCAAAACACTGCAGCACAGTGGAATTTCAGCCATGGTGTTTTGAAATTTCAGTGCAAGAAGTTATTTTGCTAATGAAATTTGCTGCAAAGTGCACAACCTGAAATCTGAAGTGAATATTGTGAATTCAGGTTTTATATCTAAGCTATGGAGGAGTGAGAAGAAGGCAGCAGGAAGTCTTTTAAACAAGTTAAACAAGATTAAATATTTTTGAAAAGTTATTTTTACAGCTGAATATAAATAACAACAACAACAGCAAACGTACATACGTTTAAAAGTAGCTTTGTAATCATGGACAAAGGAGAATTCTGAAAATAAATTCGATAACATAATAAGCATCAATATTATTCTATTAATAGTTGAATGAAAACACTACTTCTTTCACAGATCCTATTATTTTTCTACAAAAAATAAAAATTATTGTATTTTGTCAGAAGTTCTCAAGCATTGGGAAGATGTTTTATAAACAGAATAATAAAGCGAAATCAACGCAAGACATCCTGACTCAAAGTTGATAATAAAAATGTTGCAAGACCCAGATCAAAAATAAAAAACCAGGGAACGTCATCCCTTTACAATGTATCTCATTTCCGGTGATGAAGACAGTCTGTTCTTTGTTATCTGCGCTAATGTAGCTTTAAAATAAGTTCCTTCACTGTATCTCTATTTTGTCTTGCCGGCAAGATTTTAGGCTACTGAGGACAAGGACCATTTGCTCTGGTTCTCATGTATTTCCTACTTCTTCGATTGTTAGGAGAGCTGAGGACACGACAGGAGGTTCACAGTTATTTACTCACGGGGTAAGAAAGAGTGGGAATCAGACAAGACCAGGTTCCACACAACTTGCCAACTCCAGTTGATCGGTAATAGCTTCTAGGAGTCCTGAGTTAAGAAAGATTCTGAGGACGAGTCAGGGCTCCACAGAAAGATATTGTGGTTGATGCATAATTATCTGCCAAGGGTACAAAAGAGGTAGTACTAATGCTGAGTTTCGTCCCTGTCCCTAAATTAACCAACCCCAGAGTGACCATGCTTCTGGATCGTAGCTGACATAAACACACATTATTATGTAAGCAACTTCTAACTGATTTTTCTCACATGCTGCTAAAAGCATCTTATATTATACGATCTCCTAGTCAACCAACTCCAAATATTCAACAGAAGTTATGTTTTCACTCCTAAATTATGATTTTTTTTTTTAAAAAGTTAGGAATTAGTATGCTTGAATGAAATGTCATGTAAGATTTAGGGTTGGTAAAGTTTGCAAATATTGATTCTCTAGTTGGTAACTTCTACTTAAGTTTTCTTAAAAGTTCTCCAAGCCTGTTTTCCAGTTTATAAAAATGCGACAATGTATCGCTTCCAGAGTGAATGTGAGAATTAAATCGGATCACTTACACACTTGAATGAGGCTGGCACACGTCTAACACAACAGGTGCAGGTTTCCTTCCTTCTCTCATCTCCCCGAGGAAGTGCCATCTCGGCCACTGTGTAAAAACATCCACTTTGCTTTGTCATTAAAGCTCAATCCCAGTATCTCTTCACAGAAAGTTCTAGAAGCTCTGGAGTGAGGGAATGGACAGGCATTCCTTTTGGCCTCATGGATTTTTTCATGAAACTGTCTAGTAGCTCTGCCATCACATCCCCCCTAGCTCTGGTGCAACTAAAAGGAATTCTAACCAGGAAAATAAATTCAGTGCAAACTAATCTACAATTGTAAAGCATCTGAGTAAGATGCTTTTTCCACTCTGGGAGATTGTGGTGTTATTTTATTACTGGGGTTCCTGACAAATTAAAGAGAGAAGAGTTGTTCCTGGGCCAAAGAAATCCTTACGTTTAAGTTAAAAAAAAAAATCTTCTCCGTGTTTGCTGTCAGACCTGTGGGGCTGTATCAGAAGGGACTTGAGTATGTGACATTGTTTTGTATTTTAGTTTTTCTTTTTTTCCTGCTGAAAAGGGTCTATTGTCTTTTCCTGTAATTTTGGTCGTTTGTCACGAATGTTGTTCTGTAATGTAAGGGAAATGGCTGAAGATGTATGGAGACTGACTTTGGCCAAAGCAGGTTACAGGCTGAGCACAAAGTCAAGGGGCCAGGAGTTATTCCCCCCTCCCTCTTGCTGATGCCCCTCCCTCCCTCCCCCTACGTTCCTTTCCTCTCTTCCTCCCTCTCCTTCCCTTCCTCCTTCTCCCCTCTTCCTCTTCCTATTTCTCTTCTTCTCTCTGTGAGCAATTTCAGGGGGTAAACAGCCATGTTTTATTAACCTCTCTCCACCTGCCACCTTGTCGGTACCCGATACATGTTGACTTAACAACGACCATAGGGAGTCTGCACTGAGCTCATTTAAACGTGCGTGCTCATACATGGACCACACAGACACACACACACACACAGACACACAGACACACAGACACACACACAGACATGCACACAGACACACAGACACACAGACACATGCACACACGCGCACACACACGCACACACACGCGCACACACACGCGCACACACACGCACACACACACACACACACACACACACACACACACACACAC
Source organism: Lyroderma lyra (assembly GCA_004026885.1). Classification (NCBI taxonomy): domain Eukaryota; kingdom Metazoa; phylum Chordata; class Mammalia; order Chiroptera; family Megadermatidae; genus Lyroderma; species Lyroderma lyra. The sequence goes on along the minus strand of PVJL010000110.1, from coordinate 318,630 downwards.
ACACACACACACACACACACACACACACACACACACACACACACACACACACACGCACACACACACACACACGCACACACACACGCACACACACGCGCGCACACACACACACACACACACACATGGTTTGAAGCCATTGATCACTTTTTGCTTATGAATTAAAAAAAAAATCTCAGTCTTGTCAAATGCTTCAGGAGAGGAAAAAATTTTTTTTTCTCTTTTACGCCATCATTTGCTTAAAAGGCAGATCCAGAGTGTTCGTTCAAATGTTTCCTCTCCCCTGATTATCTTGTACAAAGCTCTCCATTTGCGAGTAGTTGCAGGCTTCCTTGTCATTTTCCAGCTCTGGTTTATATAAAAATGGATCATTTGTTGAGGCAAACTTCAAAGCCAGAGAGGGCCCTAAGTGATAAATGGTTTCGGCTTTTAATTCGGGCATAATCCTGTTAGAGACACAGCTCTCGGAGCTGGGGAATCCTTTCAGGATGCTTTGATCAAGGGAGCACTTTGGAGTTCAGTGGCTTCAGCTGTCCAGGCCCTAAAAGTAACGGGGAACCCGTTTATAACACTACCTGGAAATGACAACCTCTCTTCTTTCCGGAGGAAGAAGCATATTCTCAAGTGGACCAGGTTTTAATCCGAGGGGCAACATGGGAAGCAGGAAGAGTGTTTGCTGCATTTCCAAACTGGGGGTGCTGACGCTTGCTGACGGTGTACCAGAGGGTTTAGGTGGCTTTAAATGACATCTGAGGGCGTTTGGTGCCTTGTTCGTTCATTAGCCATCTTCAAACCATCGCTCTGATTATATGAGGTGGAAGTTTGTTTGATGTTTGTCTTTAGCTTCTTAAATTCTTGACTTTTCTGTTTCACCGAGAGCAATAGCCAGTGTTTAAGCGAGACTGAAAGGCTCTCTGCATTCTGCCAGCCGCTGCCTTCCCGCCCCTCCCACCGTTCCCTGCTCGCTCCTACCCTTGTCTCCTTGTCTCACTCACCTGGTCCATCTCCTCGCTGCGTGCTAACATATCCGGGACGTTCCCCTGTTCTAGAATGTTCTTCCCCAGTTAATCCACATGACTCAATTCTCCTTCTGCCTTTTCCTTGAGGCCAGCTCTGTCCGTCCAATTTCAAATGGCACCCCCATCTCTGACATTCTCCGTCCCCCCGTTCTGCTTTGTTATATCTTCACAGCATGTTATAGTTACTTATCTGTTTATTATATGCCCCTCCCCAGGAGAAGATAAGCTTCTAAGTGCAGGAATTTCTGTCAGTTTGGCTCACTGCCATATTCCCAGGACTTAGAAAGGGCTTGGCAAATAGAAGATGCTCATTAAAAATTTTATCGACTGAACAAGTGAGGCAACTGGTTTTTGACGTTGGTGAGTGAGAGTATTTAGGTGAAGTTTAGTAACTCAGCTCAGTTTTCACTGTAATTACTTTTACCTGCATTTTCTATTTAAGGCCCTAGCATCTGGGCCTCTAGTTCCCGAGCCGGAATTCCTTTAAAATTCCACATTCTGATTCCCCAATTATCTGTCAATGCTCTGGGTTCATGGCAATATTTAATGCACTCTTGGGACCATTCACAGTCCAGATGAAATATGGATCTCATTGGGTTTTGAAATGCGTATTTTGAAGCCTTATATCGATTTATGTTTTTCATTTTTTTCCGAGTTTTTCATATACAGTCCACGTTTTTCATGATCTGGAGAAGGATATTTGTTGACAAGAGGGCAGTGTGCTCTTGCTGTTTTCAGCCTTGCCTCAAGTGTAACTGATGAATTTACGAATGACATTTAGATTTGAACTGTAACCCACGTGCCATCTTAGAAGGTGGAGTTCAATGATACACTTGGCTAAGATCAAGCATGTGTGAGCAGCATGTTCAGTCACACAGAGAATTTCTTTTGAAGAAACACCAGCATCAGAGGATGAAAAGTTGTGGGGGGAGGAAAATCTGGGGGGGTGGGGAGGCAAAAACTTCCGAGACCTGAGGTTGACCACGATTGGAGGTGGAAGGCAGCACCTCTAATGAAACAAATTCCGATGTATCTGAACTGCCCACACCCACCTGGGTAATGACCCAATTAAATCATTATGCAACAAGGTCATTGAGTTCCTCCTACTGCGTCACTTTGCTAAGTGCTGGCCATCCAGTGATGAAGACTCAGACACGATCCCTACGTGCAAGGACTTAGCTTAACATCCGGTGGGTGAGATGACGTGCAAACCAGGACACTCAGATAGCAATTCGGTTCCAAAGCCGGGGGAGCTCTTTGAAGGAAAAGGGCCGAGAGAAGGGGCAGAGACTAATAGCGGGGCAAGGGGCTCCGACTTAGCTGAAGGGAAGGTCACTAGGATGCAAGCTGAAGGGCTGACCGGGACTCGTGTTGTGCCCCCCGTCACCAGCCGCACTCCCCACCTCGTCCTGCTCCTCTCTTTACCTGGGAGTTCCTTCCTGCCCTTCTCTTACTCATTTTGGTCTTCTAGGCCCGTGGCTGCCACGCCTGGCTGGTGATGGCAATCTCAGAGGGAAACGCCACATGGAAAACTCTGGGACCCTTCACCCACTCAGGGACTCCAGATCTCCAGAGATGGGTCCAGGGAAGATGCATTATGAAAACTTACCTGCAGATTGCAAGTTCTTTGACCCACTCAGCTTTGGGAACTCAGTTTAGCCACCCAGGAGCACTTCCGAGCTGCCCCACCTGCCTTCTCCCACCAAATGACTCTTGGGAGCAAGGTGGTTTAGGTGCCAACCTCTGCATGGCCTCCCTCGTTCCCGATCCTCATGGTTCTGGAGCCCAGCCACGCTGGACTGCAGTCACCGACGCATCTGCCCATTGTCTTTACCTGTCTGCAAGCCCCGTGAGGGCAGGAGTGGGATTTTCACCTTCGTATTCCCCAGCATGCTGCAAAAGGCCTCCCCTCAGGAGAAACTCAATGAATTAGAACAATAGCCAGCCCTTACATGGTGCTCACTCCTTATGTGCCTGATGCTTACATCACTCATTAAATCCTCCCAAATTCCTGGAATGAATGATGATTATTGAATCACCTCTTCTCATTTTATTCTTCGATAATTAGTGCATAGTATGTTGGGGTAACCATTAGAGTGATAAGAAGCTTTGCTCTCTGCTAACCCAAACCCTGTTTTGGCTCACCCCTGGCTCTTGAAAATTTCACTATAAATTCCGTTGAGACAGGCACTGGACAGTAAGTTTTGCAGGGGAATTTCCTAGCCAGTAGCCCCTCTCTTCCTTCTCCCCTCACCCCCAACATGACTGCTCTCATAAGGCACATTGTTAAATTGTGGATACCTATAGTTATTCCATGGGGCTGGGGCCAGATAGGGGAAGCCCTAAAGTGTACTCTGCACCTTGTGTCAGGTAAATAAGATACAGTTATCATTTACTCAACACCTGCTGCACGCCAGGCACTGCATAGTAACACACCTGCCACCGCTTAGCTCATAGGGTGGAGTGCTGCTCTCCTAAATCACCGGTTCGCAAATTTTGGTTATATCAGGATCACCTGCAGAATCCGGCAAAAACACAAAGACCCAGATGCTGGCATCTTTCAAGGACCCTGGCCTCTGCTTTTTGGTAGCTTTCCAGGTGACTCTGAGACACATTTATGTTTGAGATGCTCTGTACTAAGGCCGTGGTCCTCACACTTTAGGGCACACCAGAATTACCTGGGGGGGCTTGTAATGCTGAACACGGTGGAGCCCAGGTGATTCTGACGCAGGATCACGCTGTGGGCTTCATTCCACCTGGTGCACCATGGGAAGGCAGTAAGTTGCTCGCTTCTCCTGAGCCCTGAATGATGCAGTTCTCTGTCTTCCCCACCATGCTCCTCAGTGTCCTGTGGGAAGTTCTGCAAGGATCCAAGATCCCGGGAGAAAAGCCCTGGGAGTACAGGCTTTTGTTAAGTTAAGGAGGCCTTTGCCTTTTGTTTTGAATGCGGTGTGTTATTGCCCTAGGTGGCTTTGAGACCCAGGTTGATGCGGCTTACTAAAACTCCTAGAGCTCAGGGCTCCATTTCCATGCAGGTTAAGGTAGGCCCTGGGTCTTCGGAGGTCTGTTTTTTTGTTACATTTTCTTAAGCCTGTTCATACTCACCCGCTATTCTGATTTTCTTCATGTTCAGCAAAATTGGAGGGGACAAGTTTGTAGAAGAGGAGGCTGAGGCACAAGAGAGATGAAGGGACCTGCTCAGGGGCTCAAGGTGAATGAGTTTTGTGGCCGGGCAGTAACAGAAGATTTTTGACCTGAACAGTCTGTGCCAGGGGTTCATGCATACTGACTCTCATGATAGCCAAGGGTCTTTGATGTCTAGGAGCTGAAGGTGCAGGCTGGGGGGAACTCCCCAAACTGCACCTAACAAGGCTCTCGCAGCACCTACCACAAACCATGGGGACACTAGCGAGACTTGGGGCTCTGGTGATAAATTGGAGTTCATGAAATCTCAGGATCTACCTACTCATGGAGAGAAAAACAAAAAGTCCACAGTGGGCCCCGATAGACCATTAGGTGTTAATAGAAATAACACAACTGCCTAACAGAGTGCGTTACTAAACTAAGTGAGCCTCATGCAGCCCTTCACAATCTGTAACGTCTCAATATTTGAAGTACGCACCTATCTGTTGGACCGGGAATAATAACAGTAACTAGGATTTAGGGCAGTAGGACTGTAAAAGTTAATGACGGAGCACCTTTACTCACTAATGAAAGGATGTATTTGGACAAGTTACTGAAACTTTGTGAGCTGTGTTTTAGTCTGTAGAATGGGAATAACCATGTTTTTATAGGGCTGTTGGGAAGATGAAAAGAGGTCATGAGATCTCATTGTTTTAACTTGCATTTGCCTGATTTCTAGATGAGCTGGATCCCTCTTTCTATGTGGTTATTGATAGTCCTTTTGTGAACTGCCTGTTTTCTGCTTAGTTTAGTTTACTTTTGAGTTGTTGACCTCTGTGTGATGGATATTAATCTTTTTGTCAGGTATGATGCAAATATTGTCACCTCATCGCTTTTTTAAAAACAGCTGTATTGACTTGTAATTTACTTACCATAAAATGCAACCATGGTGAGGGTACAATTCAAGGATTTTTTTGGTAATTGCATAGAGTTGTACACCCATCACCATCCTCTAGTTTTAGACCTTTTCCACCAACTCAGAATTTCCCTTGTCCCCGGTTGATCCACACTCCCATCTCCTAGTCTGCTTTCTATCTCAACCCATTTCCATTTTCCGGATTTTTCATAGCAAATGGAATCATACATGTATATGGTCTTTTCCATCTGTCTTCTTTCACTTAGCATAATTCCTTTTTAAGATTCATCCAGGTTGTAGTGTCTATCAGGACTCCATTTCTTTTTATTGTTGGATAATATTTCACTGGAGAGATATACCATGCCGGCTTGTGTCTTCTCCAGTGCCTGCTGTGTGCATCCTTTCAGCCAGGAGAACACTGCCCCTAAACAAGACCACAACCTTCATCAAGAAAGGCAATTGGCCCTCCCTGCCTCCAAGATCATCACTTCCACTGATAACAACACCCTGATAGGTGTGTGAAACTGTCACTCATCACAGCAGTCCCGCCCCATCCCTTCACCCACCACAACCTGAGCCAACCTAGCTGACAAATGGTGGTGGTTGGTGGTGATTGCTGCAATCCCAGGCCAGAAGGCTGCAGAGTCCCACAGTTCTTATAGAAAGTCTAGCAGTTTTACAAACATAAGCACTTTTCAGATTATTGTACGCCTTTGGTGATTTCTAGGACGCTGAAATGGTTGTTTTTGTCAATTTTTTCCCTCTGTAGAGTTGCTTTTGGGGAAATAGTTTGCCAGTCTCCTGGTTCAGCCATGGCTGGAAGGCTCACCCTGTTTGTCAATCTCTTGATTGCCTTTTAACTTAGCTCTGCGGTCTATTGTCATATAGTGATTTTAATTTTTGTGTAAACATGCGTGTCAATATTTCTGTTTTGGCATCTATATTTTTTGTCTTGTTTGGGGAGACTCTCCATCCTGAGATCATTGACAAATTCCCTCATACTTGCCTCTTTTCCCTTAATATTTTTACAGCTCTGTGACTTACATTTAAGGGCTCCCTGTTCATGTGAAATAGCTTTCTGGAAGGGTGGTACAAATTTATAATTCTACCAGAAATGTATCGCAATTTGAACTGTGTCTTAGTTAATGTTAAAATTTGTATATATTTCCTCACCATTAGAGTTGACTGCTTAATTAGTTGTTTGTCTTATTCTGAGTTCATGCTATTTGCCAAGTATTTCTGATGAAATCTTTATACGCAGATGACATTGAGCCCTCATTTATCATCTTTGCTGTAAATTATTTAACAATATGCTATATGACTATTAAATAATTTTCTGATAATAGAATACAAACTTATTTTACAAAAATGAGAAAGTAAACATAAAAGAAGAATTTTAAAAGTGCAGTTTCATTTATACCTTAGTCTTTATGCTTTTTCCTGGTTGGTGCATGTGTATTTACTAACATAAAAAGATCACCCGACCTATTATAGTTTTTAAATTCTTATTTATATCATGAATCTCTCTTTTAGTTCTTTCATCCTCAACATAATTTTAATGACTGAAAAGTATTCTATTATATAGATATACTGTAATTTATTTAATTCACTTCTTTTGGTTGGTCATTCAGGTTCGTTGCAATGTTTTGTATATAACACTGAAGAACAACCCTGTAGCTAAGTAGTTATGAATGTCTTTCATATGAATTTATTTCCTAGTATGCTTTGTCAGAGAGCATTGCAGTTTCTGAAGTTTTTGATACCTGTTGACAAATTGACCTCCAGAAAACTTACTCCAGTTTACAAGTACATTTCCTTTGGTTGTATATAAGAATAATTTTACTCCTCAAACAGCAGGTATTTTCATTTTAAGAAATCTCTGCAAATTTGGAAGGAAAAATTGTATCTGTTTAATGTATTTGACCTACATTCATAATTTTTTTTATAAAATTCATATTTTTATAAAAATGTATAAATGTTTGTATATGCACATATATTTTTATATAGGTATTTATGTGCACTTGTGTATATGTATTTTTTAATTGCAATTATTTCATTACTAATAAGCTTAGACATTTTTCAGGTTAAGCAATTACATTTGTTTTATCAATTGCCTTGTCATGTTACTTGCTCAATTTTTAAATGAGTATTGGTCTTTTTCTTATTTATTTATGAGTTTTTAATATATTTTCCTTTATGAATATGAGGCCTATCGTATGTTATAATGTGCCTTTCTTAATTTTGATTATGTAGTTAATATAATTCTTTACCAATAGTATTTTTATATTAATTCCAAGAAGATGCAACCATTTTACCTTCTTTTATTATTCTCTCCACAGCTATGGTAGATAGCTTGCAAAAATCAGTCAAAAAGTCCCCGTTTCTCCACCCTTTCTTGTGTCTGTGCTCTTTGCAGCTCCTCCCATCCAGAGATGGAGTCTTGAGACTTTGGTCAACAGAATGAGGTTGGAGTCACAGTGTGCCATATGAGGTTTTGCATGCTTCTGGGTGGTCGTGCTCACTTGTACTCGCTCTCTCTCTTGCACGCTCTCTTTCTTGCACGCATGCATGTGCCCTCTCCCTCTCCCCCCACCCCCCGTTCCTGTTTATTTTGTAAAAGCCTTGTCTAGCCTGCTGGATGATGAGAGACACTAGCTAAAATTCAATTTAAAAAAAATGATAAAAACATACTTCTAACAAGAAAGGACTTACACCCCACACTGGATAATATTAATATTCCTGATATTTAAAAGGCATCTGGTTCTTTTCCAATGTCTCCCTTTTACTATAGAATGTAATGGTTTGCAGTGTATCATATACTTACAGTTTTGTATCAATAAAAAATTTTTTTCTCATCTTTCAAGGTCATCTGTGGCCTGTTTTAAATTTGATTTTAATCAAAGCTGAATTAAAAATATGGGATTTATAGCTTTATACTTTCCTAATATTTTAATTTTCTCTCCTGAAATCATAAATGAATGTTAAAATTTACATGTCACTACTTATCCAAGACTATCATTTAATTATCTGTGGCTGCCTCTGTGTATTTGGCTGGGTATAATAGTCTCAGGTTACCCATTTTTATCCCCTTTCAAAACACTGTTCACATGGACATTATTCAGTTTGCTTCTTCATGTATTGTTGGAAAGCCAGCAGGATTTTTCTTCCTTTATAGATAACCACAGTTTTCTTCCTGAATCCTCTTGATGGTATTCCATTCTTGAATTTAAAAGACAAAACAACGATGAAACAGGTTATGTCTAGGCATAGGTTCCTTTATGTTGATTTTGCCTGCTTTTTCACTTATAAAATAAGTATTCAGCTTCATTGTTATTTTGCATTTTACTTATTTCTTTGTTTTGGTTTTCTGAAACATTGATTATTCTTATGTTGGAGTTGGGTCTTTGCCATTCTTTTTTTTCTTACCTGTCACCTTGTGTCTCACCATCTATTTATTTGTTCTTTTACTTGATGTTCTGTGAAAAAGCACACCATGCTTGTTCTCTACATTTTTCTTCTCAATGTAAATTTTAGTTTTCATGATTTTTAATGCTATTTTTAATTCAGGGATTGTTTTGAGTTTCCTAACATATGTTGGGAATTATTATAACTTGCTAGGTTGCCTTGTCCACACATCTTATTTGTGTTTCACACCCCAGAAGCAGATCCTGAGCAAGGACCCAATGCATGTACTGTTAAGAGAAGGCAGCCAGTAAAGATGAGGGACAGGCATACCTGGGACATAGTGCCAGTTTGGTTCTAGACCACCGCAATAGAGTGGGTATTGCAATAAAGTGAGTCGTAATCTTTTTGCTGGTGGAGGGTCTTGACTTCAATTTATAAAAAATGCATCATCTGTGAAGTAGAACAATGTAGAGTGCAATGAAATGAGGTGCACCAGTATTAAGCTTGCTGCCATAGCTGGCAATGGAATGGAAGCTATGAGAAATGGTATAAGAAGAATGCTCCAAATTATCCTATCTAAAGTGTGAGGAATCTGTGGTATTTATATCCCACACCTATTGGTCAGTGAAGGGCTATCTGCAGATGGATATTAATTTTCTAGGAATCATCATCTCAACATGCCCATGGGCAAATTGGGTTTGGCAGCCTGAGGGCAGAATCCAAAAAAGATACAGGCATTGTCAATGTGCACAGAAATTGTAGGGAGGTTTGAGGGACTATGGGAAGAGTGTTACTTTTCACTACATCAGATAAAAAGAAAATTAACAAAATGGGATGCTGCCCTAAAAGGCTATGACGACCAGAATGTGATAGTGAGTAAATACAGAGGCTCTGCCTTCTCAAGCCTGGATTTAAGTTTAATTCACTTCTGCAACTTTTTTCCCTTTTTTTTTTTTTTTTTTCAATTACATTTGACATACAATATTATATTGGTTTCAGGTGTACAGCATAGTGATGAGACATTTATATAACTTACTAATCCTTATTCCGATACATCTGGTTCCCATCCGACACCATATATAGTTATTACAGTGTTACTGACTGTATGCCCTATGGTGCACTTTACATCCCTGTGACTGCTTTGTGACTATGAATTTGTACTTCCTGACTTCTTTCCATATTTTACTCACCCCTCCCACCCTCCTCCTACCACCCCAACAAATCTAGTACTCATCTGATGCCACCCATAGTTATTGCAACATTACTGACTCTATTCCCATGTTATACCCTGTATCCCCATAACTATTACTTTGGAACCACCAAACTGAACTTCCCAATCTCTTCCCCTTATATCACCCTCTTCCCCAACCTTCCTCCCATCTGGCAGCAAACCAAATATTTTCTGTATCTATGAATCTATTCCTGTTCCA